>JAXCGZ010013810.1:17500-20000 GCA_037179515.1 Halocaridina rubra | reverse complement strand
AAGTACACACATTTACTAGAAGCTAATATACTTCGATCACTTCTCTTAGTTCGCTAGGATAAAAGGCTGTAACAATTTAAGTCCACCACCCTGCTTGAGTCACCTACAGGAAGAGTGGGCGAGGTTCACCCCAGCCGATTTGCCATACCACTTCATCTCATGACAGCCTCCTCAACACCCACCTGTCCCAGTTTACTGTGCTAACAGGCCCCATCATCTTTACACAATCACTCTCCACTCATTCCTATCTCTTGCAAACTCTCTTCCCTGGTCCACTGACATGCCCCTTGCATCCAATGCTCTTTTCATCCTATTTATCCATCTCACTCTAGGTCTTCCTTTCGATCTTACTCCAGTTACCCCTGTTCTCCACACTCTCTTTGCTAGTCGTCATTAGTCTAATTCATCAACAGATTTCTTTCAACACCCGTTCTCTGGTTCACCTCCTCATATCTCACTCTATCCATACTAGACACACCTATTATACTTCTCAGACACTTCAACTCTATTACAGTCAACTTATTCTTTTCATTCTCTTTGGCATTCAAAATCCCTGCTCCGTACAATGACGTCGACACAACCACTCCTTCATATATCCTGCTATTTGCATTCAATCCTAAGTACCTATTTCTTGTCACGCTTTTCTTTCCACCTACACATTTACTTGTTTCCTTCACTACTCTATAATTTACCGTCACATTCACTCGTTCATTCACTGCCGTATGCAACCCCAGATACCTAAAACTCTCAGCTTGTTCAAGCAGCTCCCCATTCACTCTTGCATTCAATCTGCCAACATCTACACTCCACGTTCATCTCACGACTCTACTTTTACTAACATTCTACAGCAACTTCCTTTTTCTCACGTGCCTTTACATACTCAGTGCTGCGTCATCTTCACATAGTTATCGAATAACTTTCCACAACCTTTAATTCTCAAAAACTAATTCCAAGCCTCTGCCTGGCACTCCTTCATTTACTTCCCATACCACTTCATTCACTCACGTAAAAAGCAACCACGATGATTAACACAATTTTTAGGTAACCTCATCCTCTTTGTCATCTCTATTATACGCTTTCTCCAAGTTCAAAAAAGGCTAAAATGTGTCCCTATCTTTCTCTAAGTATTTCTTAAAAAGGTGTCATTTCACGAGCACTTGACTAAAACATCCTCTTCCTCTCCCACACATACACACACACTGTTCTTCCGCATCCATTCTCTCAGTTCCTTTTACGAATTCTCCTGATAAGGACTCTTCCATATATCTTACAAATTACACTCAGCAAGTTAGTTCCTCTAAAGACACTACATTTATACTTATTTCCCTTCCCTTTACAAAGTGGAAGTGCACATGCACTATTCCAATCAGTTAGGACCCTCCTTTTCCTGAAACATGCATTCAACAACCACACCATCCATTCTACTCTTATCTCTCCACCTTCTGACAGTCATTCTACATGACACACATCTACCACTGGTGTGCTACCTGCTTTCATTACTTTCAGTGTCAGTTGTACCTCCACTCTTGTAATTTTCCCATCATTCTCCACACCTATCAGTGACATTCTCCATGCATATCCCACAGTCACAATCACTGGCTCTATATCATTATTCACAAGTAGCAGTTCCTTGAAATACAAGGACTGTCTCGCTCTCACCTTTAATTCGTCCACTAGCAACTGCCCATCTGCCCCTTTCACCCTCTTCTCCCCACCAGACTCACCATTCCACATTCTTTTTATTTCTGTCCAAATCATCTTTTTATTCCTTTCAAAATTCCCAAACAATCATCTACTCCACCTCAATCCGATTTTCTCTTTGCCTCTCTCACCATGCGCTTTGCTAACCTCACTCTGTGCCTGTCATATGACTCCATATTTACTCTTTGCAACCATACCATTTATACCAGGGGTTCTCAAACCGGAGCTCGCGAACCCCGATCTTCTATTAAGTCTCCCCAAAAATATTTTAACAGTTTTAATACATACGGCATCAGAACAGATATTTTTTTGTATACTTGAATAAATATAAAGGAAATTTTTGCCGACTTTCTCATCATCATAGCAATAAAAGACAATAAACCTATCTTGTCAAGTCTTACAGCTCTATATATGTCTGGGAAAAACAAGTGAAAAAAAAAATATTTCTAAAATGTTTAAGGTTTAATCAGGAATAGACATTACTTCCAGATATTCTGTGTACGTGAATGCACTAATAACTCTAAATATGGCAAATTCTTATTTGAAACTTAATATTGAAAATTCCATCGAATATATATATGGCCTAAATTAAATTATCTACAAATACGAGAGGAAACAGTGCTGAACGACATTTCCGCAGCAGGATACATTAGGTTCTTTTCTTTCAACCTTCATACTGACAATGATTTGTTTCTTACTGTCAGCAAAAGCTTCATATGAGAGAGAGAGATTATTTTTATTTTATTAATTTATTGCGCCAAGGCGTCAGACATTACATGAGTTCATACAAATAATGCTT
>JAXCGZ010013810.1:0-5000 GCA_037179515.1 Halocaridina rubra | reverse complement strand
ATATATAACTAAACTTTGAATAAAATGTGAAAAACGAAGCCACGAGTGAGGACAGGGAAAGCTGTAATATGAACAATAAGACATTCAGATAGAATGCGTTCATTCCTAGTATAGCAGTAAAGTTATAATGTTTGCCTCTCCTTTAGACCTTCAGTGGTGTAGTTGATAGTGCCTTGGCATAGTAATTATGTGTCTTAGGTTCGAGCCCCGGTCAGGGGTAGAATATGATATATATATATATATATATATATATATATATATATATATATATATATATATATATATATTATATATATGAATTATTTCTTAGATATAGACGTCTTGCCACCATTCTGATCTTAAGCCATTATTAAAAAAAATAGTTTTCGGTAAACGCCTTTTAGTAATTTTTTTTCCTGCAGCATTTCCAGCATATCTTCTCAGAAATGATTGAGATAAAGTCCTATTCATAATCATGATGTCTATATATGAATGATAGATAGGTTTATTTGTTAAGCTTATCAGGGTGGGAGATCTTAATATACACTTTGCAGGAATTCTATCGTGCCGTCATGAACACATGCTAGTGTTGATATGTGGAAGTGGGTCAAGGTAACGTCCCAGAAAATTAATGAGGACAGGTAGTTTGCGTCAGTTCTTTCCACCAACACCTGTTTTATATCAGTATTTAAAAATAGAATCTTAATAATAATCTAACCTAACCAAACCTAACAATCCAACCTAACCTAACTTAACCTAACCTAAGCTGTATATATATCCATGTAAACAATGAGCTTGTGGTGTGTGGCATTTATTTTGTTCAAGATTTATTAAATAGATGGCGTGTACATCACAATTTGTTTTCTGTATAAACCCACCGATCACAGGGAATATATTTTTTGTTGTGCCATATTTTCCTATTTTATCACATGTGCCATTTTTACCTGTGCTATTTTTACCGGTGCCCTTTTTACCTGTGTCATTTTTACCTGTGTCATTATTACCATTCACCCCACTGCATAGATATTTATGTGTGGGCCAGCTATAAGCTATCATTGTGTCGCTGTCTTTCCTTTGTTCGTAAAAGCCTATTGACTGTATATTCAGTTGAATGCCAGTATGCCACTTCCTTTGGTCGCAGATATATAGGTCATCTGCATTATATTTTCATTTATAGTAGGATAACTAAGATTAAGTTAGTGTCATGTGATTTATGAGTCTAATTTCGCCCAAATGACGAAAATTAAATTTCTAGAGTAGGAGAATAAATAAGATTTATTATGGGGCCTAACTGAAAGATACATTTCTCCCAATTAACGTGTCAATGAACCAATATTCTTTTTGACTTACATAGGACTGGCTGGGACAGCTCGATGTTCAGTCTTCCTTCAGTTACGGTTCTTTTTCTATGCCTCCACCAATACCGAATATTCTTGGATATTCGTTACGCATCTCTTATTTTCCCTTCACACCTGACAAGTCACAGCACTCCCCATCTCTGTATCTCTTTGCTTTATGTTTTCTTCGTGCCCAGACCCGATGAGGGTAAAGTTTTCTGCCTGTCCTGGTGTCACACACATAAAAGTTAAAAATGAAACGTATCTTTTTTCACCCTTTCCACTTAGGAAGAACGAGCCTTGGAAAAAATAAATAAATAAATAAATAAATTAATATATATATATATATATATATATATATATATATATATATATATATATATATATATATATATATATATATATATATATATATATATAAAACTAGTTTTCTTCCTCTCACATGGAGGAACCCCTGGCAAGCCTTTCAGGGAACCTCGAAATAATGGTTTCTTGTTACCTTCCCCGTTCCACGTTACTTGCCAGTAAACCAAAACTGATTTCACATTACCCTTTTAACCCTAACCTATACATAGCTATCCCCAAGGGTGATTTGTAATCAATTTCATCCTACACCCCCAATAGTCCGAATGGTACTTTTAGTTATAAGTAGTGTAAGGTGAAGCTTAAGGGTAATCTGATACTGCCACGCCTACCACCCGTCGGTAATCTAAGGGCTATTATAAGTAATCGCAAAAGCACTGGGAAATCTGAACTGGCATCAATGGTTGAGAAATGCAAGTGTAGCAACTCAGACACAGGTTGGTCGTCAGTCAATTTTTATTGTCCTTTACTATATGATACTTTCATAATTTAGGTCAGAGACAGAGATAATTGAAGCATCGAGCATTTCTTACTATTTTATAGATAAATATCATCTACTGGGTATACTAAGTCACATCTATGAATGTTTGATGTTGCATATATATATATATATATATATATATATATATATATATATATATATATATATATATATATATATATATATATATATATACATATATATATATATATATATATATATATATATATATATATATATATATATATATATATATATATATATATATATATATATATATATATACTTGTAATTATGCATTTATGTGAATATCTATATATTTATATCTATCTTTGCATATATAGATGTAGATATACATAGATACTTACATATATTCCTACCTACATACTTATAGTGTGCATGCACTTGTATATGTATGTATGCTTGCATTATGTATGTAAGTATGCATATTTATGCTTGTATGTAGTTTTCTCCACCTCCTCACACTACAACTACTACTACTATAACTACGATTGTATTAGCACTTAGCGAACCCCATAGCAAACTAATAATCATTTTTATTTTTTACCTTTCTTGAAATCAATGCACTTGAAGGGATTTGTTCCAGTTTGGTACCACACATCATATTAGACGAGAGGGGCTAACATAGAGCAAAAGTTAACCCACACCTAGAACTAACTACTTGCTTAGCCCTGCTAAGAAGCTAAGGTCTACTGTACATCTAAAAATATAATAAAAGATGTCAATATATATGTATGTGTGTATGTATGTATATATATATATATATATATATATATATATATATATATATATATATATATATATATATATATATATATATATATATATATATATATATATATATATATATATATATATATATATATATATATATATATATATATATATATATATATATATATATATATATATATATATATATATATATATATATATATATATATATATATATATATATATATATATATATATATATATATATATATATATATATATATATATATATATATATATATATATATATATATATATATATATATATATATATATATATATATATATATATATATATATATATATTCATCCCGGGGTGAGTCTCTTCCAAAAGACAAAATCACTTTATGAATGGAGATAATTTTTTTTTCTGATTGTGATCCTTGAATCCGATCATGATGTCATATTGAATTTCGTATGGAGTTGCACTGCTTAGGTTGCCCGCCAATTGCGCGTATGAGGGGAGTTTGAAGACCCTTCCCTTCAAGGTCCCTTACCCTCCTCTCTGTCTTATTTAGTCTCCTTTCTGGGGCGCAGTTTCAGAGAGAGAGAGAGAGAGAGAGAGAGAGAGAGAGAGAGAGAGAGAGAGAGAGAGAGAGAGAGAGAGAGATAATTTCGATTATCCTAGTACTTTTTGTGGTTCAAGTAGTGTTGCATTCTTAGCTTGATATTTCGCCTATATTATTATTATTATTATTATTATTATTATTATTATTATTATTATCATTATTATTATTATTATTATTATTATTATTATTATTATTATTATTATTATTATTATTATTATTATTATTATTATTATTATTATTATTATTATTATTATTAATGTTATTATTATTATTATTATTATTTGTAGTAGTAGTAGTAGTAGTATCATCATTCTACTCTCTCTCTCTCTCTCTCTCTCTCTCTCTCTCTCTCTCTCTCTCTCTCTCTCTCTCTCTCTCTCTCTCTCTCTCTCTCTCTCTCTCTCCACTATTTGTCTCTTTAAGTAATTATGTAAACTCGCACTGAAACATTTACATATCGACTTCTAATTTTTATTTAGATGTATGTTTGAGCTGAAATCAATGTATATTTTTGCACAGAATATAAAGCATAGATGATGCTGTCAGAACGAATATCTTAGAAATTTAAACCATTTAAGAAATATATTTCTTTCGGTCGCTTCCTCTATCTCGCTTCCTGCTTGAAAGTAGTCCCATTTAAACGTACCATCGCTAGTTGTTACATTAATAGATAACTTCTGTAGACATGATATGAGTATGTATCTTCTCGTTAGGTCTTCCATCACAAGATATGTTTATTTCGTATGCTTAGACAGAGGACGATGGTCCTCTGCATATTGAAATGCTACATCAGAAAGATTGGATCTATCTCTAACCCTCGTCTATACCAAAACCAAACCTGAATAGTACTTGTGCCCTTTTTCTTTATGTATTAGTAATATTTGGGGGGGGGGGGGACAATGGGTGTTTAAATATTTTCCTAAATAGGAATTTTTTTTCAAGGCTTCCTATGGATAAAAATTCAGTAGTCTGAGAATTTACACTATCTGAAACCAATTTATAAATTATTCTTTTGTCATTGTCACTCTTACAAGGTGCCTAAAAAAGGAGATAGTGAAATTGCCTTTTGCATGGAGGGTATTTGGACAACTTATATTATCATGTTTGTTGAGTCTCCGTGGCAAAATGATAGCGTCTGCGACTCTGAGGCGGCAGGTCGAGCGTTCGCGCCCCGTCACGGACTGAGGTTAGCAAGGGCATGCACTCACGGTAACGATTACATCTGCCAAAACAAGTCCTTCGTAAGAAGGCAACCGTCCTAGCCCTTAGTAGAAAAGGGAATTCGTGACGTAAAACTGAATCAATATATTATCATGTTTGTTATTGTCAATTATTTCTGTATTGGGAAGGAGCATCATGGTTTATTTTACATTGTTCTTTGTCCTGAGGATATTTTCGTCCTTATGGCAGCCCGAATTCACAAGGATACTGTAGTACCAGGAACCCCACATGTCGTATGACTTCCGTCATGCTGAA
>JAXCGZ010013809.1:47500-50000 GCA_037179515.1 Halocaridina rubra | reverse complement strand
TATATATATATATATGGAAAGATAAAGTGTGCTATATGACTAAATCAAATAACCGAAAAAAGACTGAGGAAATCCTAGACAAGAAAGAATTCAACATGGATAATTATTTTTTCTTTCATTAAAAATGGGATATTGTATATAGGAAGGAATAATCTCTCTCTCTCTCTCTCTCTCTCTCTCTCTCTCTCTCTCTCTCTCTCTCTCTCTCTCTCTCTCTCTCTCTCTCTCTCTCTCTCTCTCTCTCTCTCTCCTCTCTCTCTCTCTCTCTCTCTCTCTCTCTCTCTCTCTCTCGTACAGAAATATATGGCAACCATGAAGATATGAATGCTATATATAATAGCTACTGACTGATTTTCACGATGCTCAGTAAGGTATATGCGATCTTATAGTTCCATGCAACGGGTAGGACGAACTGATAAGAACAAAATTCCTCTGTACTGGACTCGTACAGCATTGCCCTAACTTAACTAATTCACGTAAGCATATATACATAAGCTTTTAAAACAGTAAAATTACAATCACCATATAACTTCCAATGCAAACGAAAGTATGAAGACCTAGACAATATTTTACTAAACTACGAGGCTAATGTTGGAGAGAAACAAAAACTTTCTTTATCATCAGCAAAATATTATGACAGGAGATTTATTTCCCTTAAAACCTGAGGAAATTTTGTCACGAAGTTTTCAATGAAAAAACAACAAAAAGATTCTGTTGGATTATTTCAAGTGACGCTTTCACTTTCATACAGATAATGGAATTTAAAAATAGCCTAGGGTTGCAAATTTCTTTTTCATGTGTAATATAATACAAAACAAAAAAATTATATTCTTTCTGGGAAAATACATATGGAAAATCCAAACCTTTTAATGAAATTACAACTGCCTTTATGGCAAGAAGGAACGAGCTCCACTTTCCAAGGTGTTCCTCTTTGCGATAGGAGGGAAAGTCTAGTGGTGTACACCTTAGGGATTAAACCTTTGATTCATTAAATGAAGGGAATCAATGGTGGAACACTATTTCCACCCGCTTGGCCTTTGGCACAAGACAAAGCTGTAACAGTGGTGTTGACATGAAGCAATAGAGACTATTATTTTTTTTTATGAGTGTGACACCGGGACAGGCAGAAACTGCCCTCATCACTAAAGGCCCGGGAACGAGAAAATACCAAAACAAAGGAAAAGAAAAAGGTTAAGGACAAGGCAGAGATGAGGTAATGTCACACAAAGGATATGGTGGACTAGGCTCTGAGATGACGATGGATCTGCTTTTTGAAGGATGAAAGGTCATAAGACTTAGGAAAGACTGAAGGAGGAAGAGAGTTCCAGAGTCTGGAGGTAGATGGGAAGAAGCAGTCGCTGCACCGACCAATCCTTGTGCTACAAATCTACACACAGTACCTGTGAGATGAGGCCGATTGGCGAGTGTTACGTGTCCTCGGTAGTGGGGGAGGGATGCAACTCGCCAACTCATCGGAGCAGCGATAGAAGTAGTAGCGATAGAAAAGAGATATGGAAGATACCTTACGGCGAAGAGAGAGAGAATCAAGACTAGAAGTAAGAGAAGGATCATTAATGAGTCTGACTGCCTTAGATTCAATCCTATCAAGAAGATAAGGATAAGAAGAAGCACCCTAGACGTGTGAGCAGTATTCTAAGCAGGGACGGATAAGACCTTTATAGATTTTAAGTAACTGTAAAAAGGTAAAGTAATGACGAAAACGAAAAGAAAACCCCAATTTTTGTAATAAAGGTCTAGAAATTTGCATTATGTGATTCCCCCAAGAATAAGTTATAGGCTATATGGATTCCTAATATGTTGATAGAGTTAAGAGGGTAAATTTCGATAGTTTCGAAGACAATAGGGTTATCAGGAGGAGACGAAAATAAAGAAATAGCCAGAAAGTGTCTCGGAGGCATTGAATTTAACTAAATCTTGAGTGCCACACTCAGATACTCTCTGCAAATCGGGGTTAAGAGTAAAAGAAAGAGTGATACGAGACTGATTATAAGTAACAGATGAAGGTTGTGAAGAACAGGCAGAGGAAAAGTGAAGGGTACAATCATCAGCAAAAGCATGAAGAAGAGAGGAAGATGGGGACTGTAGAAGATCATTGATGAAGAGAAGAAACATAGTAGGTGAAAGAACAGAGCCCTGTGTTTTCATTACATTGCACATATCTTTAGCATTATCCTAAAAAAACATATATGTATATATATTATCAAATAAGGTCATTAACATATGAGAAAAAAATAAATATACTTGCCCCTGGCAGGGAGTCGAACCTAAGACACATAATTAGTGTGTCAAGACGCTACCAACTACACCATTAAAGGTCTAAAAGAAGAAGCACACCTCACAACTCACTGCTTTGCTAGAAAATTAACGCATTTCTTTTGATTATCTCTTGTTCATATTAAAGCTCCTTTCCAACCTCACTCGTGTCTTCGCTCTCGCATTTAAGTCATATCCCATCCTATATAGGCATCAATAATAATGA
>JAXCGZ010013809.1:17500-40000 GCA_037179515.1 Halocaridina rubra | reverse complement strand
ATTTGACCTTTCTTCCTTCAAGAAACTGATTTATCGTTATCTCAGGGTCTAATCCTGCCATATTTAAAGGTCTTCAGCTCTTTGACTATTCTTTCAGCTTGTCCGTGTTTTTATTATTATTAATTATTCACTTATTTTTGCTTCATCCTTCAGCCACTGTTTGTTTTTTCCTCATGCTTTCTTGGTGATCGTACCAGATGAGGGTGATTTTGTTTGCCAGTCCCGGTCTCACATTCACAACAAAAAAAGAATATCTTTCAAAATGTCTCATACTCATAGTGAAATGAACGAACTGAATAACTTTAGAATATGAATAGTAAATACAGAAGATCGTGAGAGATTAAGCAAGATATTAGCAAGGCATCAGGAAAGGATCACTATGGAGGGACATTTACTGAATAAACAAGGCAAGCTGAACCTGAGTATATAAGTCTTGTGCTAACCTAAATTCTATCATTTATTAAATAACATGATCATTGTACCAGGACAAGTAGTATTTTAACGAACTCCATAACAATCCACAGGTGAGATATATTGCATAAAACCTTAGACCCACGAGACTATGAGCAAAATTAGGTTATATATGTAAGAAACGGTATTGAGATGCCTAATATTATTCATACACAAAGTCAGTAACTACAGGCTTTGTAAACTAGCAAAAGGAAGGATCTAAGAGCATTAAAGAGAGATTTCAAGAGAAAATCAAACCGTAAATACAAGAACCAACCTAGAGAAAATAGATTAACAAAAAATTAACTTTTCCAATAATCGCACACTTAAACATAGCCAGCGTTATAAATGGTCATTATATTTTTAATACCATTTTAATGACATGCCATAATCCTTTGAAAATATCTGAATATACCACAAGCAACACAGTAGTAATTAATTGGTAGAATCGTTGCATGTGGTTCCCCTTCTCCTAGCAACAACAATAATAGTAACTACAGTGACATTAATAATAATAATAATAATAATAATAATAATAATAATAATAATAATAATAATGATAATAATAATAATAATAATAATAATAATAATAATAATAATAATAATAACAATGATAATAATAATAATAATAATAATAATAATAATAATAATAATAATAATAATGATAATAATAATAATAATAATAATAATAATAATAATAATAATAATAATAATAATAATAATAATAATAATAATAATAATAATAATACTAATAATAATAATAATAATAATAATAATAATAATAATAATAATAATAATAATAATAATAATAATAATAATATTATGGACGTCATCAATATTAGCATTAACATATACATTAGTAGTAATGTTGGGAAAATTAGTAGTAGTAGTAGTAGTAGTAGTAGTAGTAGTAGTAGTAGTAGTAGTAGTAGTAGTAGTAGTAGCTAAAATGAAAAACTGCAAGTCATCATCCAATCTCAACTGTTATTTGTCACGATTTTCCCAAGGACGAATATCAGCTCCTAGAATTGGTAATATCCACATTTAGTAATTTTATGAAATTGTGAACTAAAGGAATTTGGACTCATATCACTGGAATATAATTTACAACATTCGTGGTAGTATTGCACTCCGTGAGAGATGTGGAGGTGAAAATCTGTTTGGGTATTCAAATTAATCAATTCAACAACACCTTTGTAGAAGTTACCCTACATATATTAAAAGTGAATGAAGGATAGCACAGCATGTTGGGTATGAAGACCGAAAAGGATGTAAAAACTATATAAAAGGTTAAGTAAGGATAACAACAACGCATGTAAGGCAATGAGAAAATATTTTGTGACGCCAAGACATTTGACTTAAGGTTAATCACTACGTTATAATTATTAGTACCAGACGGGTACAAGGTAAGAATGGACAAGCAGTGATTCCTTTATCTTAATTTATTCTAGAGTACAACACATTCGACGCCTCAATGCCCCCACCCTATGACTATCACAATCTATGATCTATTCGTGCCCCGGGCAAAGTTCTAACTAACTGTGTCTGCCCTGGGTGGTTCTTGAAATACCCCCGGGGCAGGGCGTGGCTTAACATCCAATCCTGCCAATGAACTCGAGTGACATCCAGTCCTGCAAATCAACGCCAGGTTCGAAGTGGAGTCCCTCCCTATTTCGGGGCGGGGCAATTTCAACAAACCTATAGAACGGAAAAGTTCCAGGTCAGAGCGTGGCTATTGGGTAACTCTCCAGGGCATGTACATACGTATGGGTTAAATGTTTGTGTTTCTTGTGGTTTAGGAATTGGCTAACTTCTTGGCCTTTCCCACCCTCCTCAGGCACTCCATGTCGGATGCCAAGTCTCATGGGTCCGGTCATATATCTCCTTGACACTTTCTACAAACATTGGCTGTACCGCAGAAAACAATTGGGAGAGTATTCTATTTCACCCTTGACTTCTAGCCTCACATGTTTCTCTTCACGACTTGTGGTGTTTTCGAGGACCGAGGGTCCCTTATCCTGTAGGCCTCTTGGGGGGTGCATGGCGCCAGCGGTTAGTTCCAGGTGCCTAGTAACAAATCTTGGTGGTCCCAAGGGAAAACATGGTCTGTACCCAAAACTCAATAAAAGTGAGGGCATGTAATAAAATATCTGTGCCCTCGACCAACCGTTACCCCTCAAGATTTGTTACAAGTTTCAGATTCTGGCTTCAGCATGCCGGAAGTCATACGATATCCCTCCCAACCAAAACTGAAATATCTCTTATTTCAGTCGAAGCATGGGATAATTTTTCGAGAGCTCTTGGACATATCCTAGCTAACATTAGTTTACAATAGAAATGGGGCCGAATTATTTAAGCTATTTTCTAAGAATTCCTAGTTCTATGAACACTAAACAATCTTTAGTACAAACATTCCTATATTCAACAAATAAAATTAACTTTAATCATTAGGATTTCAGTGTGTAACTACTCATTATGAAATACTAATTAAGATCACAAGTTAGTTTAGATCATGACGTTACTGTGTCTACTTCTCTCCTTTTTCAAAAGATTTACAAAAGTTGGTTAGCTACAGTAAAAAGATAAATCATGTAGAACATTAGTATGTACGAACATTTAAAATGCGATAGACAATAACATAAATGGAAACTTCCTATCGTTACTATGGGGCATTGATTTGTCTTAAAATTAGGCCTTTAAAAACTACTCCTGAAACAAACTATTGGTTACGATGTGAAAAGTCAGAAAACATTCATCATTCCAATGTGCAATTCCTATTCAGAGACAAACTGATATGAGAACTTAATGAACACAACGATTAAATCATGATTCAAACAATGATAATGCTAAAGCAAAACACTAATATTATTTAAGCAGAAGACAACTTATTACTGTCGGTGCAAATCATACAATTCATCAAAGGCACTTATTCAAAAACTATCTTTAAAGGAGTCTCTGAGTTGTCGCTTAAAATTATCTTAAAACTAGGTAAAACAAATAATAAAAGGGGACCTTTTCTTTCCCATTTTTTTTTTTCAGTTCTAAAGCGTGGGTTGTTCTTTCCAACAACTAATAAGGGATTTTTAAATACCCTTCTTTCTCTCTGGGATTTCATCAATTCGTTTACATGGCTTTTTAGAGTGTTTTTAGGACATTAAAGACTTTTGTTTTCTCTTTCCCTTGCTCATGAATTCTTGCTAGGCGTGATTCCACGGTTTCTCTCTGGGATTTCATTTTTTCACTCCCCCGCCGTCCTTGCTGCAGGCCCAGGTTCGTACACTACCATGACTTATCTTCTTTCCAAGATAGGCAAGACAAAGAGGAAGCGATCGATGCACCTTTCTAATCCTTCCAGCCTGGCTTTTTCGTCCTACCCTCGGCCGATCTTGACTAAGACCACCCTGTAGGAGACCTGCAACGTCACAGCGATTTCTCTTCAGTACTGCAATCCACACGTACCTTCGAAGCAGACCTCGGGATGAAAATTTGAACCTATGTCACTACTACAGTTGTAAGAAAGGTTCCCTATGACTTCAGGGTACCAACAATGGCCATACGTTGGTAATCGAGGCTATACTTTGCCTCCCCTGCAACTGCAAGTGATTGCAATCTCTATTCAATGGGCAACAGGGACTTGTTTGAGAGGACAAAATCTAAAGACTTTTAGAACTTGCAGGTCGGGGCTGCCTAGGAATAGGGTGGTAATGGAAGGTATGTGTCTACACAACTAGATTATTATTCCAAGATACTTAGGGCTTAGCTGAGAAAACTGCTACATAGCATTACTCTACTATAAATATCAAAAAGAACAATCATGAAATACTGAGAAAAGCCACTAAAGAAATATTCTTATTAGCAGTGGCTACAATAACATCAATTATGAATTCAGATAAAAGATACAAATCATCAGGTTACTGCTGATTTCATTTCAAAAATAATAGTTAGCAACAGGCCATTGAGAGATAGCAACAATAACAGTAATCATAATAACATAACTAATAATCATGATCAAAATAAGAATAATAAAAAATAAAAATAAAAATACTAAATCAGAAATATCAATATATATACAATGGAGACTGGCATTCAGAAGTAAGAACAGAGTTCTATACTTATATTTCATAGTAATGCTCATTCTAACACAGCCTCTTTTACTATTCAAATTCCTGCTGTCATAATCTATGTATATATATAAAAGCATAAGTAGCAACTTGCTGGCTCCACAATTTGTCAATGGGAGTTCTATCTATTCTCTAAACAGTTGCGACATGTGGCAAAAATATTTATGCAAATGGCGGTACTACCGATGTCTTATCAGTATTTATGCAATAACAGCATGCAACAATCTATCGACTGCAATAAAATGTAGGCACAATTATCGCCTAACTTCGCTGGAAAAAAAAACACAAAAAAAGAATCAATGACGGCAACATTCTTGTAGTATCGGAAGAAGGATCTGTCAGTCTCAGAGTAGAGAGAGAGAGAGAGAGAGAGAGAGAGAGAGAGAGAGAGAGAGAGAGAGAGAGAGAGAGAGGGCGACCTTGAAATACGTTGCGGTTTCCACCCTGTGGTCAGGCGAGACAGGCTTCCTTCCTTTAAATGTACTGAAAATAAAAAATTGTCGCAGAGTATCTCTAATAAAAGAATAAATAAACAAATGAAAGTGAACAAACGTTAGCAATGACTATCGATAGAGTTTTACATTTATTGTCAGCGGCTATTCTTATTTCCCATTAACAAAAAACAAAAGCAAAAAGAACTTAGTGTACAACTGCAGAACTGTCGAAGCATAAATCCATTCCTTTCTGTTTAATATTGCTAAGGACTTTACTGTAACAGCATACACATCATGACGATCTTTTTCTTGCTATAAATCAGAGGGTTGAGTCGAAGCGCACACACTCTGATGAAATTAAAGCAAAAGATTAAAATCATTTGTGACAATATCTCTACTACTATCAACAAAAGTACAAATATCTTTTTTTTAACAGACGTCTTAGAATGACTTAAGTATCATTAATTTTAAATTTAAAACTCAACATGTAATCTTTGAGAATCTCAATTATCTTAATTAGATCAATTGTAATCTAAAATTCATGACAGTAACAGTGATTAACATTAATTATTTCTAGATACTCTTTTCAAAACTCTTTAATTAAGATTTTAAAGATTTCTTCAATACAAAAACTATATAACAAAAACGGGAATCTGAAAAAATATAAAAAGTCTGTCACTGTGTATGCAATAATAAAAACAAAAAGTATATTTCATTAGCAACAGTAAAGAATGCATTTTGCTTCTTAAGTTTCAAAATCTCGTAAGGAGTTGTACATGAACAATTCAAACAGAAAATATATATATATATTCTTTTACTATCTCGAATTTAACTTATTTAAATTACTAAACAACAGAATTTCCTCCAGAACAGGGAAAAGTTCGACTTATAACTGTTCTGTCTGTTTGCTTGTACGGGGGTGCGCATGTGGGCGCTGTTTTCTCCCCTGTTCTTTTGGCTTCTGGATCAACTTCTGCTCTCTCAAATACGGGAAACGGCTATGTAACATTCCTGTTGTCATTTCGTGTCAGCTCTCACTCTTTCTTTATAACCAAGCTGAAATAATTTTGATAAAACATTATCATGGCTAAAACTCGCAAAGTTTTATTTTATCAATCTAACATATCTCTTCAGACAAATAATGTATATACTGCAGCTAGCAAAGAAAATAAAGAATCATTCATAGATTCACGTCCTTTATCACGTAATATCTATCTTGGAACTCTCTCGGAAATCGAATAATAATCTCATTGGCGGAGTAGGGGACAAAACAAAAATAAAACAAACTTGGCATCTCAACCATATCTGGGCAGGTGGAGAATCATTTTCTCAAAAATATCCCTCACTAGATATTGCAACAGCGCATCACCTCCCATAAAAATACTCTGATATGGCATGCAGAAGAACCTGGCAGAGCAGGGGAACGACCCTCGCAGAGACTCCCCAATCATGTTTCCTAACGGTGCTTTCCGCGATTTCACCCCTAGAGCAACCCCCCATTTTACCCCCAGTCATTCATACTCATTCTCTGCCTCACTCGCTGCATCACTTACAAAACAATCATCCCCTTTCTGTAAAATTCCCTTTTATTTACAACGTTGGTTTCCCTTTCCCTACCACTCTGAAGAAGTGTAAAGGTGAAATCTCGGTTGGGCCGTGCGGTCACAGACTGTCTCACCAATCCTAGGTCCCATTCTAACGAACAAACAAACATTCTACTCCCTTGAAGCTACGTTTGGGTGACACTGAAAAAACCTCCCCTATTCTAGGCCAGCACAAATTACTCTAATTTACTCTTACTTTCACCTGCATAGCGCGAAATTAAAAAACTCATCTCTAAATAATATCACAAAATTTCTTATTCTTCAAAAAAACATGCCACACACGTATCGTAATATTAATTTCCCATCAAAACAACATTAAAAAAGCAATCTATCATTTATGTCTTTCTTTCGCTAAAAGATTACTCCCGCGGAGAAAAAAACAACAAAAAAAGAAAGAACCTTGGAAACAGGCGCAATCTTAACACTCGATTTCTTACGCTTTAAGAAATTTATATACAAATGACTTTACACGTACTTTAAATATCAAAGATCAGTACAATTACTACATATTTATAATATCGAGGTTGGGAGGTCGATTGGTCACTTCCGCATTCCTTTCTCGAAAATCACACGTGGTCTATGAAAAACTTAAAAGCAGATGCACGTATATTTCTCACTATAATTCTTACGCTTAAGAAATTAATATACCGTAATAGTGATTTCACGTGCATTAAATTTGTCAATTAAAAATCGATACATTCGCGTTCTTAAAATTCAATCTAAGCATTAATACAAATAAATGGAACACACTTCCAACGCAATTTCTTTACATTACTCAAATTATAACAAAAAACGGAGTTTATTACTGCTTATAGCTATTAGTACAAATTATCCATGTTAGTAATGGGTACAGAAATTCTACTTTTATCAACTTATTAGGCGCCACACCCCTCATAGGCGGGTTGGCTGAGTCAAAGCATAACTACAAGATAAAATGGCGGCGTCCACCGACCTCAATTTCTTTTACTAATTGTCCCATTACTCACTGGATACAGATCACAAGTACTTAGCTATTTTAAGGAGGTGGTCCTGAAGAACTTCATGGCAGAAGGCAAGGAAGGAGGGGGTTCTCCTTTTTCTCTCGAGTAAAATCAACGAATCGCCGTCTTCTTGGTCGGATCCGGCAACTTATATTTGTTGTAATGGGCATTTTCACTCAATGCTCCGGTCACACTTCGGCTTACTAAGAAATATCTTAGGAATAGTTCCTTAAAAGTTTCATAATATTCTCTGTTTGACCACTCATCACTTCTCATCCGCAGACCCAAGTATTTCAGGAAGTCGGTCGCGGGAATTATGGACGGACATTCGAGGTCTTTTACATTTGCTCCGTCGAGGTATAAAAGTGAATTTTTGACTCGAGGCCCCTTTACAACCAGGGCACGGGGTGGGGGCTTGTCCTGCTGCGTTCCCTGTGTCACCACGGGGCTCGGAGCGGCAGGCTGTTCGTCGATGTTTGAGGCGTCGCTTTCTCTGTCGGCGTTGACCAAGTTCCTTCTCGACGGAGCGACGTCGGCAGGAGTTTGCAGGCGCCGCACGTGCTCCTCCAGTTCGAGAATTCTCCGGTGTTTGGCCTCGTCACTCATTTCTTGAATTGGGAGATGTTGGATTTCTGCTTTTGCCATTCTTATTTTCTTTTCTTCGCACTGGTTTCTTCTGATATGAGAGTCTCTTCGTATGTTTTCCAGGCGTGATGATCCGTACTGCGCTGCCACCACTGACGTAGCGTTAATCACTACGTTATAATTATTAGTACCAGACGGGTACAAGGTAAGAATGGACAAGCAGTGATTCCTTTATCTTAATTTATTCTAGAGTACAACACATTCGACGCCTCAATGCCCCCACCCTATGACTATCACAATCTATGATCTATTCGTGCCCCGGGCAAAGTTCTAACTAACTGTGTCTGCCCTGGGTGGTTCTTGAAATACCCCCGGGGCAGGGCGTGGCTTAACATCCAATCCTGCCAATGAACTCGAGTGACATCCAGTCCTGCAAATCAACGCCAGGTTCGAAGTGGAGTCCCTCCCTATTTCGGGGCGGGGCAATTTCAACAAACCTATAGAACGGAAAAGTTCCAGGTCAGAGCGTGGCTATTGGGTAACTCTCCAGGGCATGTACATACGTACGGGTTAAATGTTTGTGTTTCTTGTGGTTTAGGAATTGGCTAACTTCTTGGCCTTTCCCACCCTCCTCAGGCACTCCATGTCGGATGCCAAGTCTCATGGGTCCGGTCATATATCTCCTTGACACTTTCTACAAACATTGGCTGTACCGCAGAAAACAATTGGGAGAGTATTCTATTTCACCCTTGACTTCTAGCCTCACATGTTTCTCTTCACGACTTGTGGTGTTTTCGAGGACCGAGGGTCCCTTATCCTGTAGGCCTCTTGGGGGGTGCATGGCGCCAGCGGTTAGTTCCAGGTGCCTAGTAACAAATCTTGGTGGTCCCAAGGGAAAACATGGTCTGTACCCAAAACTCAATAAAAGTGAGGGCATGTAATAAAATATCTGTGCCCTCGACCAACCGTTACCCCTCAAGATTTGTTACAAGTTTCAGATTCTGGCTTCAGCATGCCGGAAGTCATACGACACATTCACGATACGAAATTTTGCTCTCATATTACATCTGACCAATTTTGTCATTGCTCGATCCAAGATATCAAAAAGAGAGAAAAATCTTTCTCAAAAGCAATCTAATTAGAATTTACATTGTCCCAAAGAGAGAAAATTTACAAAGTCAGGATATCAAAGGAGTAGATATAGACTCGCGTTCAGATAATTAAAGAGAATAGAGTTACAATTCCCTGATGTCAGAGAGTGTAATTACACAGTAAGGATGTGCAAGAGATTTTTATCACAGGATTACAAAGAGAAAATATCCATTACTTTATAATAACAGACAGAATAGATTTCCGTTACAGGTTAATAAAGAGAGTAGACTTACTCTTTAGGTTAAGACAGTGAATGAAATTACAATGAATTAAGACATAAGCAACTATCTGAAAACAAAATGAGGCTTGATGGTTTATCATATTTAACATCATGATTTTTTTTTTACATTACTCCATTTTATTCCATTTTGATAAAAGGATGGAATACGTCATTTTCTTTGGAAATGGAGAGTTTTCACTTACGAAATCTCATGATTATATCTTCTTAGGTTGGGCTCACTTGGTCTATCTCCATGATTTTCTTTTATTTAAAACATTTATATATAGTGGTCACCTTCGTGACAAGGTACTATAAGAAAGAATGATATTTCATGATAAACTATATGGAAGGAAATATATCATTTTCCATGAGAAGAAATACACTAGTATACGTATGGAAGAGAGATAAAGCTAAAATGAAAGATGAATACAATAGATTTAATTTTTTATTATCTAAAATTAAAGGATATGAAAATGATTGATAAAAGCAACAGGGGACTTATCTTGTCTCCCATAATAAGTGTAAGATGGGCTGAATACTTCCTACGTTCTCTATTTGGCTCTATATGTAATCTATATTCTTCCTTTGAATGTGGATTGGGTTGTTACTCGTTGCTATGAAATTTTAAATTTATTTTTTATAAGAGAAAAAAATAGATGAAAAGCTGTTATCCAATGAATATCAGATTTGTCCCCTAATATAAAGATTTTCCCATACTGAGAGAGAGAGAGAGAGAGAGAGAGAGAGAGAGAGAGAGAAGAGAGAGAGAGAGAGAGAGAGAGAGAGAGAGAGAGAGAGAGAGAGAGAGAGAGAGAGAGAGAGAGAGAGAGAGAGAGAGATTATTTTATTTTATTTTATTAATTTATTGCGCCAAGGCGTCAGACATTACATGAGTTCATACAAATAATGCTTCAAATGGATACAAAACCAAGAATTGAACATGGTTTACAGGGAGGTGTACATATTGATAAAACATTGCTGCATACTAACACACAACTCACAGTATGGCAGCACAGAGTACATTATATGCAAAAGTAAAGCTCAGAGAAACGCAGAATGCACAAACAGAATTATACAGCAACATACAGAAAATATATGTATAATTCAATATAATTAATGGCCACCAAAGTGAGGATAACGAGCAAGAATAACATCAAGGTTGTCATCATTAAGTAAAAATGAGCAGATCTGTATTAAGTTCTGACCTCGTGGTAAAACATCTCTCACTGTGGGGCACTGAAGACAATAGTGGTCAAGAGTGTTAGCATTAGGACGGTCGCATAATTTACAGGAGGTGTACTGTGGCATATCTAGAGTCTGGGAGACCTGCCATAAAGGCCGATACCCCATTCTGAGCCGAGCACTAACTACATTGTTTTTCCGCACCATTAACCCGCGTCTGCGATACTTGTAGCGACTGTGAAGAAAGTGATCATGGTGCTGTATGGACACACTGTTGGCCCTCTCCGTGTCCCTGCGCTGGACCGTCATGGCAAACCCAGCTGAGTAGATGATGTTACGTAGGCATCGGAGGGAGGGCTCAGCGTCCACAGCATGCCCATCCAGCATACAGGCCGCCTTGGCAAGACGATCCGCTGTGTCGTTGCCAGTCAGCCCAATGTGGGATGGAGTCCATACAAATGACACAACAAGAGAAGCATCCCGAGCGGCCGCGAGGCGACATAGTATATCTCCCACAGCACGGCCACAGATAGGTCTTGGCGAGGATAGGGCTTGTAGGGCCGATTGGGAGTCACAAATTATTACCCCATTCACTCGTCGTCGAACAAGGAGAGTCACGGCATCCAAGATGGCATTCAGTTCACAGTAGGTGGAGCTCGACGAGGTGGGTAGTCTACGGCCAATCCATGAATCAGCCGGCACAGGCAGCTCCATGGTGGGGGAAAACACAGCACATGCCGCCCTCCCATCTGCTTGCACAGAACCATCAACATAGACGTGGTGTGCTGCAGGGACAGACGTGGATACATCAGCGATAGTCTCCAGAGCTAACTGTCTCTGCAAGGGGGGATAGACATCCTTCGAGGTCGGTGTATATGTGACAGCGGGGAGGGGGACACGCCAGGGTGGTAAATCTGGGACAGCCGCCTGCACTGGCAGGTCGATGTCAAGGCCACGGAGAATGTCACTCACCACCCTGATAAGGTTATGACCTCCTGCTCGAAGTGGGAGCCTGGGTGCGTCTGGATCCAGGGACGTCCTCATGACAGCAGAGAAGTACGGAGCAAGAAAGGGGTAGTGAAGACACTTAACAGTAAAATAGGACACATTGGCATAAATCCTCTCCACAAGAGGGGGCAAGTTGAGCTCCAACTGCATACTCACAATACGGGTAGAGAGAGAACATCCCAAGATAAATCTCATGACTCGATTCTGGAACTTTTCAAGTGGCTCGAGAGCTGGTCTAGGAAGTTGACACAAGGCAGGAGACAGATAGTCAACCACTGACCGAAGTAGTAGGATGTAGAGGGTCCTCGCCACTGGGATGGAGACTCCTGCAGCATTGTTGGCAAGCCACTTGACAGGTGCAAAGCGGGGCTCCAGACGGTCAAGAAGGCTCTTCACAAAGGGATGAATTCGTTGACGTGCAGGTATAGCTGGGGTGATCCGGACTGGTGCACCTAAATACGTGTACTGTGTGCAGTGAGGGATGACATTACCACCCATGGCGAATGCGGGCAGTGCTCTGCAGTTGCGTGAAGTAAAAATCCTGCTTTTTTCTGGGGAGATAATAAGGCCACAGGAGGTAGCAGACACGTAAAAATCATGGAGCATGTGCTGAAGGTCGTGAGTTGAGGTCGTGTGGATGCATATGTCGTCCGCATAGCAGGTAACTGTAGTACCGGGGATGACAGGAAGGAGGGAGAGTAGACGATGCATAAGGATATTGAATAGAAAAGGACTTAGCACACCCCCCTGAGGAGTACCCAGTTCAAACCGTTCATAGGAGCTATACGACCCTTTAAAAAGGACACTTGATGTTCTGTTGCAGAGATATCCCCGTATCCATTTCAGTATGTTCCCCCGAACTCCAAAGTCCACCAGCTGGTCAAGAATAATTTCCTTGTTGGCTATATCGAAGGCAGATTTGAGGTCCAGGAAGGCGACCACACTGGTGGGAGAAAGACGGGTGTAGAGTTCAGCGAGGCAGTGATGAGAGAGAGAGAAAGAGAGAGAGAGAGAGAGAGAGAGAGAGAGAGAGAGAGAGAGAGAGAGAGAGAGAGAGAGAGAGAGAGAGAGAGAGAGAGAGAGAGAGAGAGAGAGAGAGAAATCCAACTGTTTATGCGTAGTCCTTTAGTGTTAAAGAAAAGTGTCAGCATATATCTGAGACATAATATCTGCCTCAATCTTATAAAAGGGCTTGGCTTCATACACTGAATAAACATTGATTCTTGCGTGGTTATTTTCTTTCTCTCTTCCTTTTGTCACTCTCTGCTTATATATTTTTTTAACTATCTGTCTAGTTACTAATCTTCTCTCATCTCTGTACAAAAATGACTTCCATGTCTGTTTTCGATGTCTTCATTAAATTGCCCATGTCTCATTTGTTCAATGCTGGTTATCATGAAGCATATTTATTTAAAAATAAATGGAGTCTGCATAAAATCAATCATGTATACAAAGGTGTTGCATAATGATTTACCGGCCTCATAGAAGCAACCAAAGTCAATATAAGGGCCAACAATTAGTCGGGACGCAGTGACCCAGGGTCAAATCCTGGGAAAGAAATCAACGAGGTTGGCAATGTAAGTATTATATGTTCCGGACATCCCCCCCCCCAAGATTGAGACCATCCATAAGAGATACTGGCCAACTTCTCTTAAGTATTGGGAGGCTGGGTCGAGGTCTGAAAATGATAAATTTCAGTTAGAAAGAATCAGAAAGTCACAGAAATTAGTAGCTATCACTGCTGCTCTACACCTAGACTGTAAAAAGATGTAGCTCAGGTTGTATACCTATATCCTCAGAGGCTTTTGAGGCTAACAGCTCTCTGTAAGCATACTTCAAGATAAATATCCAGTTCATTCTACCAAGAACCATGCTTGCTTCATCCACCACTCTAAAGACTGAACAAAGTAATAAAAAGACAAATATAATAACACGTCATTGGTGAGCAACTAGGGATGATCTCCTTGTCGAATTCCAAAGACTGATTAAGAAATGAAAACAGAGAGAAAAAATGTTACTAAGGAGAACATTTTAAAAAGGGTGAATAGTTTAAGGGAAAGATAACATCTCACCCCCATTTAAGGGAATCTAGATTAGAGACTTTCCCCAACCGAGTCTTCGAGGAGCAGGCAAAATAGCACCTTCTGTACCTGGCGATAAGACCATGAGTCTGTCAGCATTCTCTCCAAGCAAATGTTATCCTTAAGATGATGAAAAATGTACGAAGAAAGGCTTTTTTGTGGTTTTCACAAGAAGCATTCAAGAGCCGGCCAAGGATCGCCCAAAATTCGGACAATGAGTGCCCCAAGATTCAGTCAAACGTCATTCATTTTAAGTTAGGTGCTTGTATTAAACTGATAGGATTTTAGATATTTCTTTGCAGGGAATTGCTTTAGACCAAAGGCTATTAGTGCCAAGTGAGTTCATAAATGTTTAAGTATGCATAATTTGCAGTTTATAACCAGTAAATAATAAGTAGCTTTACTTATACATATAAGCATTGGACCTCTGCTGATTCAAGTACCTAGGTATTATTAAGGGTTCTAGAGTTCCGTCATTTAAAAGATTTTTTTGTTCAAATACTTTGATATAAATTGTAATTAATGAGATTCTTGGTACTACTAGTTACTGTAAGAATATATATATATATATATATATATATATATATATATATATATATATATATATATATATATATATATATATATATATATATATATATATATATATATATATATATATATATATATATATATATATATATATATATATATATATATATATATATATATATATATATATATATATATATACATATATATATATATATATATATATATATATATATATATATATATATATATATATATATATATATATATATATATATATATATATATATATATATATATTTATATATATGTATATATATATATATATATATATATATATATATATATATATATATATATATATATATATATATACATATATATATATATATATATATATATATATATATATATATATATATATATATATATATATATATATATATATATATAAATATATATATATGTAAATATATATATATATATATATATATATATATATATATATATATATATATATATATATATATATATATGTATATATATATATATATATATATATATATATATATATATATATATATATATATATATATATATATATATATATATATATATATATATATACATATATATATATATATATATATATATATATATATATATATATATATATATATATATTTATATATATATATATTTATATATATATATATATATATATATATATATATATATATATATATATATATTATATATATATATATATTGAGAATTGCCAAGGCCCGAGATGCTGCATCCAAGGACTTGACCCAAGTAAGACAAATAATGGATAACCATGGAGTAGTTCTAGCAGAAGAGGATGAAATAAAAAGCAGATGGGAAACTTGTTTTGAAGGATTACTGAATGAGGAGAACCCAAGAGCAGTATTTGAAGATGGACTTTCATATGAGGCAGTTACAACAGCAGAGACTAGAAGAGAGGTAGAGCGGGCAGTAAGGAAAATGAAAAATGGAAAGGCAGCAGGACCTGATAGGTTGCCAGTGGAGGTATGGAAGAGTCTTGGAGAGGAAGGCATAGATATCTTGTGGGACTTAATGAAAAAGATCTTTAGTCAGGAAAAGATACCAGAGGAGTGGAGTGGAAGCCTAATCATCCCAATTTATAAAGGGAAGGGACACATTCAGGAGTGTGGAAACTATAGGGGTATAAAGTTGTTAAGCCATACTATGAAGTTATGGGAGAAGATCATAGAGAGGAGACTCAGAGAGGTAACGACAATTGGGGATGAACAGCTTGGCTTCATGCCTGGAAGAGGGACACTGAATCCATATTTGCCTTGAGACAAATGATGGAAAAGCATCGGGAGAAACAGAAAGGACTGCATATGATCTTTATTGACCTGGAAAAGGTATATGATCGAGTACCACGTCAAGAGATGTGGAGGTGTATTAGAGAAAAGGGAGTCCCCGAGAAATATGTAAGATTCATCCAAGATATGTATGAGAGGGCAGAGGCAAATGTTGAGAGCAGTGTGGTCTTGACCAAAAAGTCACTCAGTAAAGGTTGGTTTGCATCAAGGGTCTGCTTTGAGCCCATATCTATTTGATCTGATCATGGATGTAGTAACCCAAAGCATTAGAGATCAGTCACCATGGTGTATGCTTTTTGCAGAAGACATCGTACTGTGTAGCAATAGACCAGAGGTAGTGGAGGAGATGCTTGAGGAGTGGAGAAGAGTGATGGAGGATAGAGTATAGTGGATAAAGGACTCAGAATAAGCAGAAAAAAGACAGAGTACTCGAGGTTGAAAGATTATAAGGATGGGGAGGTGTTGGAAAGAGTTGAAAAGTTTAAGTATTTGGGATCAAAAGTAGCAGAGGATGGTGACCTAGAGTCAGAAATAACCCACAGAATACAAGTGGGATGGAAGAACTGGAAGAAGGTGTTTGGGGTGCTGTGCGACAGGAGAATAGAGATTAAGTTGAAGGGTAAAGTGCATAAGACAGTTGGGAGACTTGCGATGATGTATGGAGCAGAGGCATGGGCAATAAAGAAGACACAAGAGAAAAAGCTGGATGTGGCAAAGATGAGGATGCTGAGATGGATGTGTGGGGTAACAAGAAGAGATAAGATCAGAAACGAGGTTATTAGAGGTACCTCAAAAGTTAGAGAAATATCAAATAAGATACAAGAAAGTAGACTAAGGTAGTATAGTCATGTCGTTAGAAGAGATGAACAGTATGTTGGGAGGAGGGCGATAGAAATGGATATACAGGGTAGGAGAAGGAGGGGGACTCCAAAGCGTAGGTGGATGGATTGCATCAATGACGACCTGAGGCCTAAAGGTTTGTTGGGTGAAGAGGTATGGGACAGGAACGTATGGAAAACACTGGCCAGAAACATTGTCCCCACATTAAAGTGGGAAAAGATGTAGACTAAGAAGAAGAAGTATATATATATATATATATATATATATATATATATATATATATATATATATATATATATATATATATATATATATATATATATATATATATATATATATATATATATATGTATATATATATATATATATATATATATATATATATATATATGTGTGTGTGTGTGTGTGTGTGTGTGTGTGTGTGTGTGTGTGTGTGTGTGTGTGTGTGTGTGAGATTACCTAATTGTGATTACCTAATTGTGTTTACGGGAAAGAGCCCAAAGCTCGTATCTTCCCGTCTCCTGATCGGTTCCATTTTAGACTTAGTGATACTTATCGTACCTGTCCTTAAAACTATGGATTGAGATAGCATTAACTACCTCCTCGCTTAGCCAATTCCAATTATCAACTACTCTTACACTGAAAAAGTATTTCCTTACATCCTGCAAAGAAGTTTTCTTACGAAGCTTCAAACTATGACCTCTAGTTCTAGAGCCAGCCATATCGAAATATCGATCCCTATCCACTCTATCATAACCATGAAGGAATTTAAAGACTGTCACCATATCCCCCCTTACTCTTCTAGCTTCGAGTGATGGCAAGTCTAATTCCCTCAGCCTCTCATCATAACCGAGATTGCGTATTTCTGGCACCAGTTTCGTGGCATGTCTTTGAACTTTTTCAAGCTTAGCTATGTGCTTTTTCAAGTGCGGATTCCAAAAGGGGGCTGCATATTCGAGTTTTGGCCTCACATAGGTTACATAAATATTTCTGAACATTTCCTTGTCCATGTGCCTGAAGGCTACCCTTACATTTGATAAGAATGCATATGCTGCCCTTACTACGCCATTTATATGTATTTCTGGAGACATATCTGCCAGCATGTTTACTCCTAGATCTCTCTCATTTTCTGTCTCTTGAAGTTGTACTCCAGCCACCGAGTAGTCAAGCTTGGGCCTTCTTGCACTTGTACCCATTCTCATTACCTTACATTTTGAGGTATTGAATTTCATTAGCCACTTTTCTGACCACTCATGCAGATTATTTAGATCCTCCTAAAGTTCTCTACCATTGTTCTCGTTTTTTACTTTCTTCACAATCTTTGCATCATCTGCAAACATATTCATGAATGAATTTACAGACTCTGGTAGGTCATTTACATATACAAGGAACAAAAGTGGCCCTAAAACTGAACCCTGTGGAACTCCACTACTAACTCTTCTCCATTCAGACACTGAGTGTCTTACTCTAACCCTCTGTTCCCTTCCTTCTAAGTAAGTTTTTATCCATTCCAAGACATTTCCACCTATTCTAGCCATTGATTGCAGCTTCCTAATAAGTCTCCCATGTGGAACAGTGTCAAACGCTTTCTGGAAGTCTAGGAATATGCAATCTCCCCAGCCCTCTCTTTCCTGTAAGATTTGGCTTACCTCATCATAAAATTCTAATAAGTTTGTTACTCTTGATCTTCCTTCTCTGAAGCCATGTTGCCTCACTGACAAAAAGTTGAAGGATTCCAAGTGAAGAGAGATATGTTTCCTTAGTAGTTTCTCCATAAGTTTGCAAACTATGCTGGTCAAGGAAACTGGTCTATTGTTCAGAGCCGTATCCCTCCTTCCCTTTTTGAAGATAGGTATCACATTTGCTTGTTTCCAGCATCTTGGAATCTCCCCCGACTCCAGTGACTCCTTAAATATGATACTTAGTGCCACTGATATTGTGTTTGCGCATTTTTTAAGCACATGAGGGGATATGTCATCAGGACCTGTAGCTTTATGAACATCTAAATCCATCAGCGCTTTGCATACCTCTGTGGCTGTAAGGTTGATGTTCTCTAATACCGGCCCTTGAGCTTCTATCACTGCAATCTGAGGGGGTGGGGTATTTTCTACTGTAAATACTGACTGAAACTCCTTGTTCAATTCTTTGCAGATCTCTTCGTCCGTCTCAGTGATGCTTTCATCCGTTCTCTTTAGCCTTAAAACCTGTTCTTTTACCTTCAGTTTTCCTCTGATAAAGCTGTGGAAAAGCTTGGGATTTTCTTTAGCCTTCCTGGTGATGTCCCTCTCATAATCTCTCTCTGCCTCTCTCCTTTTACTTAGGTAGTCATTTCTTGCTCTTTTGTAGGTTTGCCAGGCATTTATGTTTTTTCTCCTCCTATACCTTTTCCAGCATTTGTCTCTCCACTCCTTAGCTCTTTTACACCCATTATCGAACCATTTCTCTCTGGCATGAATTACACCTACTTTGGTGACAGGTATGCAGCAATCTACTATCTTCCCATATTTCTCACAAAAGATGTCATACATTTCTTGTACAGATTTGTTGTAAAATAAGGTTCTCCAGTCAATAACTGCAAAAAGCTCATTCATTTTGATGTAATCTCCTTTCGGATAGTTCCTCCTCATGTCCTCAGTGCCTCTACTCTCAGGAAGAATGTCTTCAATGATATACTCCATCAACAACACACAGTGGTCACTCTTTCCAATTGGTGGTTCATACTCAATATTTTCAAAAACCAACACATTATTTGTGAACACTAGATCAAGTAGTGATGGCTCATCCCCACCCCTGGCTCTTGTTGGTTCCATTACATGTTGGTGTAGGAAATTCCCTTGTACGCAATCTAGGAATCTTGCCCCAAATGAATCCTCACCACTGTGTGGGTCAAGATTTATCCAATCTATCTCTTTATGTGTGTGTGTGTGTGTGAATAATTTTTACCCCGACCGACACTTGAACCTAGGACACATAATTACTGTGCCGAGGCGCTACCAACAACACCACAAAGGTCTAATAAAGGGAAGCAAACCATACAGCTATATCTGCTATAATAAGTATGAATGCATTCTATCTGAATGCCACTCTGTTCACATTAGTTTACCCCAACCTCATTCGTGGTTTCGTTTTGCATCTAATTTAAATATCATTCTCAAATGGGATCAACAATAGTCAAATAAGCACATATTCATATGAGAAAACATGAATTATTTTTACCCCGACCGGGACTTGATCCTAGGACACATAATTACTGTGCCAAGGCGCTAACAACTACACCAATGAAGGTCTAAAGGGGAGACAAACCTTACGTTTATATCTGCTATACTAGGAATGAACGCATTCTATCTGAATGTCATTATATTCATATTACAGCTTACCCCAACCTCACCCGTGCTTATTTGATTATTTTTGATCCGAAATAAGATTGAGATTTGAATTAAATTCAGTCGAATTTGGCGTAAATTCTGTTCTGAAGTATGTTTGACTTTTGGCTAGTGTGTGCGCTTTGACTCTACTCTACCTCTTATAAAAGGAAACATTGTCATGGTAGATGTGTGTGTATGCGCATTTCACTAGCTGTTTTTGCAATTAGACTGAACTAGAATAGATTTAGGACGTGACTTAGCTTAATATGGACTCAATTAATGCTATCTAAGATTTTATCAGACATAAAACTTCGCTTGTCAGAAAGTTTAACACAAGCACCATTCGCGACAATTATTGGTGATTAATATAGACTGAAGGTGGTTATGTAGTTAGGCACGAATGTTGTTGCTATTAATTTTTCCTATGTGCATCGGCACAGACAAGCCGCAAGTGATAGATGTGTCACTACTCCAATAGGATAAACTTTCTCAGTTCAAGAAAAACTTTAGCTCAGTTACTCCTAGAGAAAGAAAGAATGTATTCAGGGCCCTTGTCTCAGAATACTGAAGCGAGCACGCAAGGAGAGAATGACATGCAAGGAGAGAATGAATAGTGAGAGAGAGAGCGTGAGAGAGAGAAATAAAGAGTCAGAGAAAGCGATATTACAAAATTTGTTACGAAATTGATTAAAAATATACAATTTACCAGTTCTTTTGGGAATTATGTGCAAGATTTGGTGCTTCTTTTATTATTGTTGCTTTTTGCTGTATGAGTATGTTATTGCTGCTGGAGTTTAATTATTAGCCTGTGTTTCTGGCACCATTCTGCCTAGCAAAACCCGTGTTTTAGTGGGTCGTTGCATAAGGGTCAAAATTGCGCTAAGCAGTTACCCTCGCGAATTTTAGGAAAGTCGAAAATGTTGGTTTAAGTTACCGTTCCAGATATAAGGTGATTTTCCCTTAATCAGGCTTTGCCCATTTGTATTGTCAAAACATTTGCAACTTTGTGGAAAGAATTTTTTATAGTTTTTTAAACTCTTGCTTTTTGTGATCACTTACTTACTTAAGTAATTATATTCTTCAAGTCATTTGTAATACTGTAATAACGTTTGCTACTTGATCAACCACTACCAGCTAGACCGATTTGCAATTTCTTATGTTTTTTCCTTTACCTATTGAAGGATTGCCAACATTTGCTGATACAGTGTATGATTGATATCTTGGTTGTGTCCGTGCATAGGTCTGTGATTGTGCCCAGACATGATATCGGGGACAACAGTATTTGTGACTGTCACATACCCTCTTTTTTTTACTTAGAGGCTCTTATATGGATCTCTGATTGCAGAATAGGATTGTAGAGGGAGACTGGTGTCCGGTGGATGGGAGTCGTGAGAGGGGGCAAGAGTAGACACCTAATCAACAGTTAACCAAAAGCAGGAATGAGGGGCTAGATGTGCACTGGTGCTCCCCAATTGTTTGCTGGCAACATTCCATTGTCCAGGACCAGCATGGGTACAACATGGGCCCATTTCTCTGTGGAGACGTAAGGGATGAAAAAAATGAGTGCTACAGCACTTCAAGACAGTTAATTTCTTGTATGGGATGGAGAAAGAGATTCAATCTATACTCTATCTCTTTTTCGGATTGAAGGAAGTAGTCTTAATGTTGAATTATGAGACTTCAATTTCCTGATGTCTATAATTTTGATTATTTGTAATTCCAGGTTTCTTACAGATATTTGAAATTCTTTGGTTGCATAAACTTTTTTGCTTTTTGTGCATATGTTTTAAGTATAAGAAAAGCTCCAATGCCCTACTTAGAAGTAGGGCCAAATAGATGGTATAAATATTTCAGTTTCTTAAAGCATAATGATTTTTGCTGTTCTGGTACTGTGAATAGTTAATGCTACTATTAATGTCCTCTATTTAGTATTATTTAATGATAGTGTATAGTGTCAATGAGATTTATCATCAAACTGTGTCCGATGTCATTGATTGCTATTGCTGAATTCCATCTCAGTCATTAATGCTAATGATGCTGCTATTAATGTCATCTATTCAGAATTACTTAAATTTCACTAAGATTGCACTATTGACATGTTCTATTATATTACTTAACCAATATTTAACGGAAAATACTTTCCTTAGCCAGGCTGTGGGGGAGTTGTTGTATATTTATATGCCAGCCTCATAGAAGGAACCATAACCAATATAAGGGTCAATGATTGACGTCTAGAGGAAGCTGTGACCGAGATACAAAACCTGGGAAGGAAATCAACTAAGCTGGTAATGTAACTAGTATATGTTCTAGATATTATCCCCCAGAGAGTGAAACCAGTCATTAGAGTTAAAGGCCGTGGCCAAGCGTAAAAGTGATTGGTCAATAATACACTGAAAGACCACTTCCTCTTTAGTATCTGGAGTCTGTGTCTATATATAAAAAGGATAAGTTTCAATTAAAGAGCATCAGAGTGTTAAGTCTATATAGAGGTTAGGTCAAGTCCTCCGTCATTACTAGGCAGAGTTATCAGTCAAGTATTACTACTGATTTAGACCTAGACCGTAAGAAGATGTA
>JAXCGZ010013809.1:0-10000 GCA_037179515.1 Halocaridina rubra | reverse complement strand
CCTCCTACTCAACGCCGCCTTTGGCACTTCGAGCGAACCCAACATGAAAATTTGCGTAACTTTCTCTTTGACTTCCCATGGGATGACTACTGCTTTCGGTCCCGCAACCCTGATCGGGTAGCTGTAAAAGTTGCCGAGATCATGACCGCAGGAATGGAGGCGTACATCCCTCTTCTACAAAAACTTTCTCTCACCCTAAACCTTGGTTTGACCGTGCCTGCTCCATGGCTATCCAGGCTAGGAATAAGGCTCACCGATCTTACCAAGCCTCTCCTTCTGATTTAACTCGCTCTGCTTTTATTATAGCTAGGAATAGCTGTACAGCTCAGATTCGAAGGTCTAAGGCTTCCTTTATAAGAAGGAAAGTTGATGACCTTAACTCCTCTCCCACTGACAAATGCTTCTGGTCCTTAGCCAAAAACCTCTCCAAAAACTTCTGTAACTCAAGCTTTACCCCTCTCATTCGTTCTGATGGTTCTATAGTTTGCTCTCCCACTGACAAAGCCACTCTCTTTGGCTCTCATTTTTCTGCCAACTCTTCTATCAACGATTCCAGAGCACCTGTTCCTCAGTCTTTTCCCCTCTCTAACCCTATGCCCTCCCTTATCCTTTCTTCATGCAAAGTTCATAAGGTTCTTCGCTCACTAAAGACAAACAAGGCATCTGGTCCCGATGGTATCCCTGCAAGGTTCCTTAAGGAGTTTGCAGATGAACTGGCTCCCGTGCTTTGCCGTCTTTTTCGCCTCATTCTGTCAACCAGTATCTATCCTTCATCTTGGAAGCATGCTCTAGTTCAACCTGTTCCTAAGAAGGGTGACCGCTCTATTCCTTCTAACTACCGACCTATTGCTCTAACCTCCTCTATTGCTAAAGTTTTCGAAACTTTGCTCAATGCTCACTTCTTGAAACGCCTTGAATCTAACTCACTTATCTCCGATCACGAGTACGGCTTCCGCAAGGCAAGATCCACTGGTGATCTCCTGTCCTATCTTACTCATGTATGGTCATCTTCTCTGAGGAACTATGGGGAATCCTTCGTCGTCGCCCTTGATATCTCTAAGGCTTTTGACAGAGTCTGGCACAAGGCTCTGTTGGCCAAACTCCCTGCCTATGGCTTTACCCCTTCTTTCTGTTCTCTGATTTCCAGTTTCCTTACTGACCGTTCTATATCTGTAGTTGTTGATGGCGCGACATCTAGCCCTTTCTCTGTTTCCAGTGGTGTTCCACAGGGCTCTGTTCTTTCACCTACTCTCTTCCTTCTCTTCATCAATGATCTTCTACAATCCCCATCTTCCTCTCTTCTTCATGCCTTTGCCGATGATTCTACCCTTCACTTTTCCTCCGCCATTTCTTCACAACCTTCATCTGTTACGCGTAATAAATCTCGTATCACTCTTTCTTCTGCTCTTAACTCCGATTTGCATAGAGTATCTGAATGGGGCACTCAAAATTTAGTTAAATTCAATGCCTCCAAGACACAGTTTATGGCTATCTCTTTATCTTCTTCTCCTCCTGATAACCCTATTGTCTTCGAAACTAATGAAATTTACCCTCTTAACTCTATCAATATATTAGGAATCCATATAGCCTCTATTTTGTCTTGGAAGAATCACATAATCCAAATTACTAAATCTTCATCCAAAAAATTGGCGGTTTTGTTTCGTTTTCGTTATTACTTTTCCTCATTGCAGTTACTTAAAATTTACAAAGGTCTTATCCGCCCCTGCTTAGAATACTGCTCACACATCTGGGGTGCTTCTTCCTTTACTTATCTTCGTGATAGGGTTGAATCTAAGGCAGTCAGACTCATTAATGATCCTTCTCTTACTTCTAACCTGGATTCTCTCTCTCTTCGACGTAAGGTATCTTCCCTTTCGCTTTTCTATCACTACTACTTCCATCGCTGCTCTGATGAGTTGGCGAGTTGCATCCCTCCTCCACTGCCGAGGCCGCGTAACACTCGCCAAGCGGCCTCATCTCACAGGTACTGTGTGGAGATTTGTAGCACAAGGATTGGTCGGTGCAGCGACTGCTTCTTCCCATCTACCTCCAGACTCTGGAACTCTCTTCCTTTTTCTGTCTTTCCTAATTCTTATGACCTTTCATCCTTCAAAAAGCAGATCTATCATCATTTCAGAGCCTAGTCCTCCATATCTCTGGGTCCTCTTTACTTTGACTGTTTTTTTCTGTCTGTCGTTTTCCTTTGTGTGACATTACCTCATCTCTGCCTTGCCCTTAACCTTTTTCTTTTCCTTCGTCTTGGTATTTTCTCGTGCCCGGGCCTTTGTAGATGAGGGTAGATTCTGCCTGTCCCGGTGTCACACTCTTAAAAAAAAAAAAAAAAAAGAGCTCAACTTCTCTTGAAATGTTGCAGCTCTCCTTTTTCTTGTCCCTAATGTCCACAGAGAAAATGGGTTAAGGTTGTACCAACAGTGATCCAGGGTATTATAACATCAGGTTGCCATAGGACATTTGAAGAGCACCAAGAGCACATCTACCTCTCCTTCCTGCTGTGGCTTGGCTTTTTTTTTTTTTACCCTCCTCTCATAATACACATCCACTGAATGCTGGTCTCCCTCTACAATCATACTCTGCAATTAAAGATCCATAGAGAAAACTTTAAGGCAAAAAAAGTCCTACGTGACCATCACAAATACAGTGATTCCCGATATTGCAAAGGCCTATGCAAGCACACAACCGAATTATCAACCATACACTATAGCTGCAAATTCTTGCAATCCTCCAATTAGTAAAGGAAAAAGAAGCATTAGAAATTGCAAATCGTATTAGCTAAAGCTCATACTGTAAACTAAAAAAAAAAAAACAAGAACAGAGGCTGGTTGTGGTTGATCAAGTAGCAAACGCTAAGGCAATATTACAAATGTCGTGAAGAATTTTGTTACATGAGTAATTAAGTGAACTTAAAGGCAAGACTTAAAAAAAATATTAGAAGTGCTTGCCATAAAGTTACAAGTTTCTTGGAAAATTACAGATAGGAATATGGCTGCCTTAATATAGCCCTCATGCTTCCTCATCTAAAGATAAGGATAGCAAAAAAGAAAAAATATAAAGTAAAAATTGAAAATTAGAATTAAATACAATCCCTTTTCCACCTTGAGGGAGGGGGTTAAGAATACTTCCTCCATGCTCCCCTGTGTGTCGTAAAAATCGACTAAATGGGGAAGAGTGGGGGACTGGGAATCCCCTCCTCTGTATTTCACTTCCTACGATTAGCCAAGAGCTGAGGGGGTATTCTGGCGAGAGAGATCCAGCCAGAATCCTAGTAATTTGGTCTCTGAATGTGCGTGGTTGTGGAGAGAAGGATGGATGTACTTGCAATGAGCAAAACTAAGATAAAAGGGAATGGCGAGCTTATATTTGGGAGAGTGGTAGGTAGGGTGTCTGGAGATGAAAGGGGGAGAGGAAGAGTTAAGAGAGGGAATGGCCCTGTTAGTAAGTGAAGAGATGAATAAGTGCGTGGTAGAATGGAAGGAAGTATCTGTAATAAGCCATAGTAGTATATAAGGCTTTATTCTATATAAATACAACTACAAGCATCTGCAAATAAAATAAAGAATGGTAAGATAATTATAAATAATAATTATAATTAAAAGGTATACAATGGTAAAAAAAAATGAAAGACTACATTAAGGTAATATGAAAACATTCACCCCTACTGACAAGAAAATCACTATATCAAAGTGTACAACATATAATGGCTTATAGCAGTAGGCATATTATAAACTAGAAAGTATACTAGAAAATCATTCATATACTGTAATATACTAATCTAAGCAATTTGGAGGTCGATGTTGGCTCTCAGATCTACGCAAAGGTATCGGAATCTCGTTTTCAGATGAGAGTAAAGGACGCTGAGTTCCCTGAGTCATTGGGACACCCAAAAAATAAGGTTGACTGGCATCATTTGGTGGATTCGTTTCATTACTGTTGAATACTTGTCTGTTCACAATATCTACACTTTCAGCAGCGGGAGAATAAAAATTATCAGTCCTGTGAGTTACATTTTGAATATCATTTGCTGGAGTTGAGAGTTATCAGTCTTCTGAGTAATATTGTGAATAACAATTACTGGATCCAGGTGTCGAGTTGATACAGTAGTCTCCCTGCTATTAAAGAAACGTACTTGAGCATACCGAGAATTTGCTTCTATGAGTTCTGCCTCTTCAACCATAGGGTCATACTTGGATTCTCTGACATGGCGTTTTACTAGGACAGGTCCTGGGAAAGAAAGCTACGTTGGAAGAGGGTATCCGCGGGTTGACCAGCGTTGAAAAGCAAATAGGAGCTCATGTGGAGTAGCAATTGTTACCAATGAAAGTACAGCATGGATTGAATATGGGGCATCCGCGAAAACAAGTTCCCAATGAGAGACAGGTAGATGATTTGATTTTAGTGCAAGAGATATAGGTTTCCAGATCACTCCATTGTATCGCCCGCACTGACCATTGTCCTGGGGATTATATGGAGTAGTGCAACTAGTAGGAATCCTTCGGCTGTTGAGAAAAAAGTGGACGTCTGCTTACATAAAAGAAGTTTCTCTATCAGAATGGATGCATGCAGGCATATCAAATATTGCAAACAAATGACTTAGACATCTGATAACAGTCTGTGAGCTCATATCAGGGCATGCAAATGCGAATGGGAATCGAGAAAATTGGTCAGTAACAGTCAGCAGATACTGAGTCGTTGATGAGGATGGCGGTGGTCCTTTAAAATCAATACTAAGTCTTTCATATGGAACCGTTGCTTTTATCAAATGAGATCATTCAGGTTGATAGAACTGTGGTTTACACTGAGCACAAACTTAACATGAGGAAGTTACCCTTTTTACCTCATCCACAGAAAAAGGAAGGTTTCGCTTTCTAACAAAATGCGCCATTTGTGTTATAGCAGGGTGGCAGAGTGACTTGTTTAAATTCAGTAAAGTTTCTATACCCACAGCAGAGCAATAAACCCTTGATAATGCATCAGCAGGGATATTATCCTTGCCAGGTCGATACTGAATGTCAAAACCGTAACAGGCAAACTCAATTCTCCACCTCTGTATTTTGTCATTTTTTTATTTTACCTGATTGCTTTGAGTCCAACATAAATGCCACTGATTTCTGATTGATAATAAGAGTAAAATGATGCCCAGTCAGATAGTGACGCCATTTGCGAAGTGCTTCTACTATTGCACATGCCTCCTTTTCTATATCAGAATGGTTCCTTTGACTAGGGCTAAGAGTCCTAGAAAAGAAGGCCACTGGTCTTCCTGACTGATTCAGAGTGGCTACCACAGCATGCTCAGATGCATCCGTCTCTACCACAAATGGGATAGTTTCATCAATGGATTGTACTACCGAGTTTTCAATTTCAGATTTCAATCATTTAAGTACCTCCTAAGCAGCTTCAGAGAGTGGAAACGTTTTAGCCTGAATCAAAGGAACAACTTTCTCAGAGTAGTTTGCTATCCACTATGAGCAGCATGAGGACATACCAAGAACTAGACGTAATGAAGCAATATCATGTGGAATGGGCAAGTCCCGGAATGGCCGAAGACGTTCTGAATCGGGATGAATCTTGCCATCAGAGACAGTACAACCCAAGAAATCTATGGATGAAGCTGAAAACAAACATTTATCAAAATTAAAGGTCAAATTTTTCCTCTTAGCAGCCTCCAAGAATCTTCCTAGGTTAGTATCGTGCTCCTCTTAAGTTTTCCCACAGACAGTAATATTGTCAAGATACACAACAATATCTGCAAGATCACTGTCTGCAATAAATTGGTCCATTATCCATTGGAAACAAGCGACACCATTGGTTACCCCCAAATGGGATCTGGGTAAATTGGTACAGCTGATTACAAGCTTCAAAAGCCTAGTATGGCTTGTCCTTATTATGTATTGGAATTTGATGATAGGCAGACTTTAGGTCGATTGTGCTGAAGAATCGATACTGAGCCACTTTATTCACCAGTTCATCAATTTTTGGAAGAGGGTAAGCATCCAACAGGTTAAATCGGTTGATAGTCCGCGAAAAGTCTTCAACTATTCTTTTATTTTGTCGCTGACTAGTTGTGACTAAGACTTGAGCTCTCGAAGGCGAATTGGTGGGTTCAGTGACTCCTTCTGAGAGAAGCCTCTCAATTTCTGATGAGATGAATCTCTTATCAGGTTCACTGTATTTTCTTGGCTTAACAGCAACAGGCCTATAATCATCAGTCAGATTTGTAAAAATAGCCGGAGGAGGTATGGTAAAAGTTGCCTGCCCACACACATTCAGTGGAGGTCTGTCTCCTTCAAATTTCAAGCTGATACTTTTATGTTTATTCATAATGCTCTGAGCCAACATAACATCCTTGCATAGATCAGGAAGCATAGACAGCCTAACTCCGTGATAGTTATGGCCTGCCAATACAACATGCACAAAGCAGTAACCATGTATCTTAGTGCTCAAGGATGTAGAAGCCATGGAGACATTGCTGGATGCAGGTTGCACATAGAGATTTAACGGTGTAACAAGTGATTCACTCACAAAATTCTCAGAGCTACCTGTGTCAATCAGAACCTCAACTATCCTTCCCTTCAATTTAATCTTAAGAGTAGTTTTAGAAAGAACACCTGAGGAAGCCATTGTAACAGTAGCCAATGTTGATCATACAGTAGCAGCAGATATTCCAGCCTTAGAGGACTTACACACTTTTGCATAACGTCCTGTTTTGCCATACTGATTACAAGTTGCTTCACGAGCTGGACAATTGATGCGGGAATGTCTTCTATTCAAACAGAAAAAGCACCTTTGCCCTTTACTGACAGCAGCTGAAACATGGCTAACATCCCTGGAAAATTCATAATGAATGTCAAACTCATTAATTGCTAGAGGAGCAGCTGCAGCTGCAGCCACACCAAAAGCCTTTTGTGGAGTGGAGTAAAACTCAGAGCTCTTTGTGCGTCATCTAGAGCTCTAGCTTGGTCAAAGGCAGTAGTTAAGTCAAGTGTTCTATTCTCGAGGAGTCTCTGACGAATGACATTAGATAATAATCCACTTATGAAAGCATCCCGGATTGCTTACTCCTTACACTGTACATCACTGACAACATTGTAGTTACAATCACCACTTAGATTCTTTAGGGCGTGTAAGTGTTCATCTACTGTTTCTCCTTGTTGCTATCGACGGGTGGATAATAAATGTCTAGCATAAATTTCATTCCTAAGCTTTTCATATAAATCCTGTAAAGTTGCAATAGCATCTTCATATGTGTCACAATCAGAAATATATTCAAACACAGATGGAGCAACATAATTTGTAAGCAGATTCAACTTGTTCGGAGAGAGTACTTCAATAACAGTAAGAAAATCTGAGAAAGTCTCTAGCCAATGCTTCCATTTCTTAGCAGCAGTATTCGAATTTGGCTTGGCATCACATCTTTCAGGTTGCAGGAATTTATCCATAATACTCCAGTTGAATCAAAACCAGCATTCAAATATTTATGTAGAGTAAACTGTGATAAGCCATAGTAGTATTTAAGAATTTATCCTACATAAATACAACTACAAGCAACTGCAAATGAAATAAACAATGGTAAGCGACTTAGAAATGATAATTACAATTAGAAGGCATACATTGATAAAATAATGAAAGACTACATTAAAAGAATATTATAACAGTATCTTCTCGGATAATAGAAGCTAAAATAAGCTTGGGACGCGAGGCTTGGGCGTTTGTGAGCACATATGTCCCTGACAGTGAAAGAAGTGAGGAAGAAAGAGAAAAATTTTGGAAGAAATTGAACGAGTGTGTGGAAGATTTGGGAATGAATGTGAATGCGGTATTGATGGGAGATTTGATTGCTAGAGTAGGGAATGAGTCATTGCATGGTTTAATTGGGAAGTACGGTTTACCTGGTAGGAAAGAGAGTGGATAGAAAATGATAGAATTGTGTATTGAGAGAGATATGTTGATTTCTAATACTGTATTTAAAAAGCAGGATGTGCACAAGTATACATGGGTCAGACTGGATAACAGAAGAAAAGTTGACAGAGCATTAATAGATTATGTTGTGGTGAACAGAAAGGTGTTGGCAGAGTATTGGATGTGAATGCACTGATAGGAGCTAGTGGTGGAATATCTGATCATTATTTAGTGGAAAATAAGGTGAGAGTGGGAGAAAAGTGGAGAAATAGAAGAAGCAAGAGATGAAGAGAATGTTAAAAGGGAGTGAATTGTATAAGAAAAAGAAAGACTGTGAGCATAAGGCTAGTGTGAGAAATGTGTGGAAAATAGTGAAAGAGAAAGTGGAAGAGGGAGTGGAAGAACAATGAGGCTGTTTCAAGGAGGAGATTATGAAGTGTGCCAAGGCAGCGTGCAGAAGTAGACTAACTGGTGGAAGTACAAAGAAAGGTAGTGAGTGGTGGAATGATAAGGTTACTGAAGTAGTGGCTGAAAAGAAGTGGGCTTATGAGGTTTGGTTGAAGGTGAGTAATGTAGAGACATATGAAAGGTATTATGCAAGGAGGATATTAACAAAACTCATGGTCAGGTATATATATATAAATATATATATATATATATATATATATATATATATATATATATATATATATATATATATATATATATGTATATGTATATGTATATGATAAATATATATGTATATATATATATATATATATATATATATATATATATATATATATATATATATATATATATAGATAGATAGATAGATAGATATATATATATATATATATATATATATATATATATATATATATATATATATATATTATATATATATATATATATATATATATATACATACGTATATATATAATATATATATATATATTATATATATATATATATATATATATATATATATATATATATATATATATATATATATATATATATATATATAATATATATATATATATATATATATATATATATATATATATATATTATATATATACATATATATATATATATTATATATATATATATATATATATATATATATATATATATATATATATATATATATATATATTATATATATATATATATATATATATATAAATATATATATATATATATATATATAATATGTAATATATATATATATATATATATATATATATATATATATATATATATATATATATATATATATATATATATATGCAAAATAAACTGTTATATCACAGCACAATATGAAGCAAAAAAGGCCCATAAATAAAACACAATTACATATGTGAAAACATGAATAATTTTTTACCCCGACTGGGACTCGAACCTAGGACTTATAAATACTAAGTCAAAGCGCTACCAACTACACAACACAGAAGGTATAAAAGGAATCCAACCTTATAGCTTATATCTGCTATACTTAGGGATGAACGCATCTATCTGAATGCCACTATGTTCATATTACAGATTCCCCAACCTCACTCGTGGCTTCATTTTAGCATTTAATTCAATTCCCAATCTCATTCGGGTCATACAATAACCAAGCAAGCACATTACATATGTGAAAACATGAATCATTTTTCACCCCGACCGCGACTCGAACCTAGGACTTATAATTACTAAATCAAGGTACTACCAACTACACACAACAGAAGTTATAAAAGGAATCCAACCTTATAGCTTATATCTGATATACTTAGCGATGAATGCATTCTATTTGAATGCCACTATGTTCATAATACAGATTCCCCAACCTCACTCTTGGCTTCATTATAGCATTTAATTCAAGTCATAACCTCATTCTGGTCATACAATAACCAAGCAAGCACATTATATATGTGAAAACATGAATTTTTTATTTTATTTTTTACCCAGACCCTGACTCGAATCTAGGACAAATAATTACTAAGTCAAGGCGCTACCAACTACACACCACAGAAGGTCTAAAAGGAATCCAGCCTTATAGCTTATATCTGCTATACTTAGGGATGAACGCATTCTATCTGAATTACACTATGTTCATAAT
>JAXCGZ010013808.1:0-53555 GCA_037179515.1 Halocaridina rubra | reverse complement strand
AAATTGTGGCCACAGGCAAAAGTTTGGGCTTGGAGGTCATTGAGGAAGAAGTGGAGGACCACAAAGAGGAACTTCCCACAGATGAATTGAGTTACATTGTGAACAGGTGAAGATTCTCCAAGAGGAGCAGTCAGCAAAGGAGGGGGATGAGAGGGTAAAGGTGTCCAGTGAAGACTTTAATTATATTTTTAGTAAGTGGAATGATGTGTAAGCTTTTATTAAGATCATCACCCAGATAAAACAGTGGGTAATTGAGTAGTAGACATGGGAAATGACAATCCGATGAATATTTTAGGAAATATTTACCAACTAAGAAAAAGACAAATTTCTCTGGATCGTTTCCTTGTGCTAGTAGGCAGGGAAGCAGCCTCCAAAAGAGAAAAAGAGAAAACACCAGAAATACAGCCTGTATCAGAAGAGTTCCCTAACGTTTTTTATGGAAGGGGACTCTCCTTCCAAAATTTAGTCCCCCTCCTCCTCCTCCACTATCATCCACGTATTCCCGCAACAATCATCCATCCACAAAGGTAAATACAGTATTGTTTCATATACCTAATTGTTAGTCGTGGAAGAATAAGAACTTTTTCTAAGCGTTGGACTTGGCTATTTTATACAGGGTATCAAGTATACAACTGAATATGTATGTTTTATTTTAGTAGAGTAGAATTTCTTTCTATTATTAATGTAATCTTCCTTTTACGGATAATATACATACAACCTGTTTTATATTTCATGTTTATACTCATTAGAAAAATTTTTAAAATTAATATTTATTGTGACTAGGAACGGATTAACTGAATTTATATACTTTTCATTGTGAAAAAATTATATATGTATGTATCATGAACATTAAAATATAAAACTTATATGTTAAAGAAAGCATTCTTGTTTGTGCTACCATGAAAAAATACGAAGTGTCCCTATAGTTGGCAAGACTCCTTCAGGTAAATGTTAAAGTTTTCATAAATCTCGCAAGACTGTCTCGTGCAGTATGCCAGTTGTGACTGTCGACGTCCAAGTCTAGTGATGGACAAAAAAAAAAAAAAAAAAAAATATTTATTCTTTCAACTCTTCTTCTATTTAGTTTATATATCAGATACGCAAATGCACTTGTTTTTTAATTATGTTGTTGATATTTTTTTTTAGTTACCCTCATCTCAATTTGGAGGCGGAAAGTATATTTCTCTAGTGGTTATTTAGGTCTTTTGAATTAACATGGACTTTAAAACGTCGGAAAATATTATACCGACCTTACCTATCCTAACCTATTATATATATATATATATATATATATATATATATATATATATATATATATATATATATATATATATATATATATATATATATATATATATATGAATGACAGTATTCAAGGTCACATTCTTTCAAAACATCACAAACCACAGAAATGTAAATTACTCATTTTTTTTTTTTAGGTTAGGTTAAGTTAGCACTTATTGTCCGACCGATTTGTAGGTCATATTTATTCAAAACACATATATAAAAAAAAAAACCACGAGAACTATAATTTTCTTCTCCAAATCGAGACAAGGGAAACTCATATTTATTCAAAACAAAAAACCAGAGGAAAAATATTAATATCACCTCCAAATTGAGACCGGTGCAATTACAAAAATTTACAAATTATTCCTTATCAGTGAATTGTTATAAAAATTTATTAATATGTTTCTTAGAGGAACTGTTGCAAAGGCAGATTCTGAATTGATGATAGAGGCGCAGGACGTCCTTTTATTCTACTGATAGTTTAGGAGTTGAAGGTGTGTCATTTTATATAGAGGCATAATAAAATTAATTAAAACACCATTATTTTATTTTTATTTTTTTGCAAAAAAAAAAAAGTTAAGATATAGTCCATAAAATTATGGTTTGCAGTACTTAAGGCGAAAAGAAATGATTCAAAATAAGAACGAAAAAGTTAATTTTGTGATAGAGCCAAAATGAAGACGTCCTTGGTATCCACCTCCTCGAATGAACAATAACAAAAGGCTTGTTAATTTGCCTGCGCAAAAAGGAAGAGAAAAGTAGATCTGAAATAGTCTTGGAGAATTTATTAGGATGTCTGAGGTAAATGCTGTATTCTGAGCATAAAGTGTAATAGAATTAATGATAAGAATTTGTATTTTACGTAGTTGAATGAAAGTGTAATCATGAGGTGTAGCTTAGGTTAAACCTACCTTGTCTTTGCTGAAATTTAACTGAATTTTTGTGTGTAGTGGCGTTAATAGAGTTCACCCTCATTCTAATCGAAACTAATTTAGACGAGAAGGCAAAAAATAATTATGTCTATTAGTCATGGGGCTCGTCTAGGATAAACCAGGTAATGCCCACTTTAAACAAACATCTCCACTCTTACATTTTAAATATATTCATTTTTCGTTATTTTTAGTAGTATTGGGAACTATGAGGCACTGTTGCGAGGTATTTAGCATTATTCAAAGCGATAATTTCGGTGGTTCCAGTTCCTGTCTGCTCTGTATTTGAAAGTATTCAAGGATGGCGGAGTGACTATGCCATGCAGTAGCTGGTTCCAGTCATTAATCAGTGTGTGTGAAGATGCTCTTTTGGAGAGAGAACCTGCATCTTGTTTTTATTAGTTTGAAGTTTTGTCCCCTTGTTTCTCTTTAATGTTAAGCACTAAATTTCAGAAGAGTTTCTCCAGGAATATCAGTTTCACCATGGGTAATTTGCAACATTAAAATCATATCGCCTCTCCTTCTATGGTAATAGAGACTGGGTAGGTTGAGTTACCTGAGCCTTTCTTTGTATGATCAGTCCCTCAATGTGGGTACTATTTTGGTTGCATGCCCCTGGGTTCTTTCTAAGAGGTCAGCATTACATTTCTTAGTGGGACACCAGTCTGCATCACAATATTCAAGTAATACTGAAAGTTTAAGGAATGGGGACAAGATGGATGATTTAGGTTAGGGAATAAGGTTGAGATGTAACACATCTCATACAGTCAAATACAATGTGGATGTCTGCACCACTTAGCTGCATACGTCAGCAACACAACAAACACTCCCTGAGAGTTCTGTGCAAATGCCTAGGATCGGCTGTGACCTTCCTTAGGGATGTGGAACTGTTCGGCCTAACTGTTTTGGGAATAAAAGTAACAATAACCCCTAACTATACCTTTAGTTGTATGCTTTGCATCCTACTTTGGAAATAATTGAAAGCCTCTTTAGGAAAGAATTGCTTTGCATATTTCTAAACAACCGGAGTGTTAAAAAAGAAGATATTTTTCTATGCAGTTTCACAAATATTTTCATTTAATTATAGAGTCTGGATACTATAATTTATTCTTATTGTATGATAAAAGTATGAAACCATTCTTTTTTGTGTTATGATTTAAAATTTTATGCAGTGTAGTCTGATTATAGTTTAATTAACTTTAGTTTATTTAAGAAATATTCAAGAAGTTTTCTGGTAGCAAAGTATCTTGTATATTCTTTGTGATATATATTAAGTAAATGTTTACTTATTAAAGTAACTATGCTGTACATGATATGTATAAATTTGCCTTAATATTTATGCAATATAAATACAGAGATTCCCCAACTTTTGAACGAGGTAGTTCCAGAAGTCTTTTTGTTAGTAAAATTGTTCGTAAGGTGTGTTTAGGTAAAAAAAAATTACCGTACAGTACTTAGGCTAAAGACACTTAACTATTACATAAATCATAAAGTATACAGTATTAGTGATCTTAATACAGTAATAATAATGTTATAATACAGTACAGCTCAGTAATATTTACATGAAGACAAGGGTCGATAAGGTGTAGGTTTTTGTTTGTATCTGTGTATGTTTGTAGGTAGGAGAGCTTCTGTATATGAACCCTTAAAGTTATGTATTTATATAATATTATGTTTTTACCAATGGCATGATTATTACATTAAATATTTCATTTTGTATTGCATACTTAATGAATTTTTCATGTTACAATCTAAAGCTTACTTTCTATTGCAGCTATAATTGGAGAGAGAGAGATAGAGACTTCATGGACAATATATACACATGCCTTGAAAATGTCACAGAGTAGCCAGATGTTTTCGCAAGGTAATGGACTTGAGCTGTAATTTTAAAAATTAATCATTATTTTTCAATCTCACATTGAAGTTATATCGTGTGTGTTTATCCCTTGCTCAATGTAATCAAGACAGTATAGAATTCTTTTTAGAATTTTTCACCATTTTTGCTATGACTAACTTTTGAACATTAGTATGTATGAAGTGTTTTAAGATGCTAATTTTTATATATGAAATGTTTTAAGATGTTCATTAGAATATGCTGCTATCTGACATAGGACAATCTGATATGAGTCTATAGAATATCATGAATGTTCCTCCAGATGGGCTGTACATGCATTGTAATACTAATTCGTGTTGCGAAGTTTGTCATCAAGGAAGTTATTATCAAATTTACTTTCATATAAATAAAGTGCTAATTAATAAGAACATACAAGTTCTGAAGGATTTTTACAAGAATTTGAAGATGTAGAAGTTGCTGAAGTACTTCAAATTCATTATCATATACAGTATCAGTTCATTATATTCTTTGTCTTGTAATTCATTTAAACGTAGTTACTATAAACATGAAGATACAAGTTCTGAAGGAGTTTTGCAAGTGTGTGTGTGTTAACGTAATAGTTGCTAAAGTTAACCATTTTTATGTGTGTCTATCAATCCCCATGCTAATCGGGATGGACACAGATAAGTTGAAGCTATGGAATTAAGGCTAGATACCCTTCCTAACACAAATACAGGGAAATAAATCAAGATTGACTAACTGGAACACCACAATTTTTATAGTTTACTTATTAGAAAGATATTTGATTGGTTATATCAGTGCAGGGAGTCATTAACTGTACATATTTTTGGATAATGTAACTTGAATAATTGTTTCACTCTCTAATTATTATATGCTTTAGTTAAAAAATTTCTTGAGCTGTTTTCTTTCTTATATTTTTTTAACTGGAAATTCGAGCTATGATATGATGTTTTCTCTCACTATAAAAAAAAATATTACCATAGTTAGTCTGGTAATATGCAAAATTTTGATGTCAAAATTAATTTTTATTTATACATATTTATCAGACTATGTTTATACAAAAACTCCCTTACTTACGAACGAATTCAGTGCCAGAAATCCGTTTGTAAGTAGAATTGTTCGTAAGTTGTATTTAGGTAAAAATATGTGCTATCCTGTACCTACATATGCAGCACTGTTCAGTACATAGCCTATTGACTCTTAACTACTACGTAAACTATACAGTATTAATGAATTTTAATACAGTAATAATAATGTCATAATTCAGTACAGGGGGTCCTCAGTTTACACTGTCCACAAGTTATGATGCTTCGTGGTTACAACGCATCTCCCATAAATTATTTTGCTTCTTTTTTTTATATATTTTGGTTGGCATTATGTCTCCCAAACATAAAACTGATTCTTCTGATGGCAGTGCTTTGAAGAAAAGGAAAGCCATCACCATGGAAATGATATTAGAGATAGTGGTATGCATGGAAAAAGGATAATCTTTACTACTGCATTGGCAATGGTGCTTATTTAGGTGTGTTCAGACTTACACTGAAATACGGGTTACATCACATTTCTGAATGAAACTGACGTAAATCGATGACCTTATGTATACTACAGTAATACACTCATTAATACATTGCTAGATAATGGGCAGGATTTTGTTCATATCTGTGAATATTCGTAACTCTGTTGTTTGTAAGTAGGGGAGCGTCTGTAAGTGCCTATGGCTTGTCTTGAATCACAAATGTTACAGTTTTTTAATATACACCTCATGAAGTAGACATATATCATGTTAATGAGAAAAACATCAAAAGGGATGGAAATCACAAGTTAAGTAGTTTTATACAGTTATATATGTATATGTGGGTGCTGTGGTAGTGTAGTGGTTAGAATACTCGACTCATGAGGTAATAGACCCGCGATCGAGACCACTGTGGGTCATTAGGAAGAGCGTTAGGCTGTTAGTCCCCTGCTCCAAGGTATCTGTGTCCATCCCCATGATGGGAAACAATAGTGACACATAAAATGAAATTACATAATACTGACACTGCCCAACTTATGAACGAGTTAGGTTCCAGAAGTCCGTTCATAAGTAGAATTGTTCGTATGTTGTGTACAGTACTGTATAGTACTTACATATGCAGTACTGTACTTTTTTGTGACACCAGGACGGGCCAAAAAAATAATAAAATAAAACAGCCCTCATCGAGCCTGGGCACAAAGAATATATAAAGTAAAGAAAAACAGATGGGGAGTGTTGTGACTTGTCAGATGTGAAGGGATAATAAAAGATGTGTAATGAATATTCAAGAATATTCAGTGTTGATGTAGGCATAGAAAAACCGTAACTGAAGGAAGACCTAACATCGAACTGTCTTGGACAATCCTATTTAAGTTCAAAAAACCTTTAGCTGTAGTTAGGCTAAGACACCCAACGACTTCATAAAGTGTAAAGTATATAGTATTAATGAATTTTAATGCAGTAATAATAATGTAATAATACAGTACAGTGCAATAATACATACATTAATACATGGGTATGATGCATAGCTCACACCCATTGATGCCCCAATTTGCAGGCTGGGAGTTTTCACATGGTTCTCTCTGTTATTGAAACCAAGCCCAAAATTTGGCGGGGAATCGTGCTTTGTTTTAGCTGCCCCCACACCATTGGTTATGGGGTGTTCCCCCTTCTTTGAATGCCTATTGGTGGAGGCATGACCAAGAGCCATGGCCGCCACCTCTTTGTATTTGTTTCAATGGCCCAAGGTGTTAAAGAGAGTCAAACAGCGTGCATGAGGAGGCAGAGTATATTTGGCACCCATATAGACAACATTACATAAATAAATTAAGTGTTAAGTATCTTCGCATATCTATTACCTTGCACGATTGAGCCCTGGCCTGAAGTGTAGAAGAATATATAAATAATATCTACATGACACTGGTGGTAGCGAAAGTACTGTACAACTCTTGATACGACAGTGGTAACTGCAAGCACGACTACTAAAATACGTCAGGTAGATAATGTGTTGGTGTTAGTTCGTATCTGTGAATGTTCATAAATAAAGGAACTTCTGTATATGTACAGCATTTGCACTTTCTAGGTGGTATGGGGAGTGTGAACGCTACCTCAACTGAGCTGCTAATGGCAAATTATGTGTCGGGAATGCAGATCAATGGCCGTATGTCCGCTGTCCGCCGGTTTTTTTGTTTGTTTGTTACGTTTGACTTGCTGTTTACAAGTCTTTTTTGGGTGATATGTATACTGGTAAGTAGAGCAAAGCATTTTTTCTTCTATAAGTTCAATTTCATTGTAAATAATGTCTATGTAGAGAGAAAGATATACAGTACAGTACTTGAAAAGAAAGACTGACTCATAACCTTACCGTTTATTTATTGTTGGTATAATGTGACCGTAGTTATTTAATATGTGTTTATAGAGAACGGTCATTTGTGTGATAATGAGTAATCTTCACCATATATTAATTGTTTTCAGATTGATGGGATGCCTCTAACGGAGGCTTTGATAGAAGAAATAAAATATTATAGCATCAAACATTCCACGTTTGATATAGTCGTAAGTAGTGGTGTATATCTTATGTACAAAATCAAAGATAATTTTGGTCATAAGTAAATTACCTTTCATAATGTATATGGGTTTTGTAATGCTCTCTTCAGACTTAACTTGGCTATTGCATACTCGGAATTGGAAATTTGTTGTATCGATAAGGTTAGATAAAGATGATTTAGTCTTTGAAGTTCTTAAAGTTAACTATTATGTCTTCAATAACATCTTTACTTTCTACTAATTAGTATATTTGAATATTGTGAATCTCTGCTTTGCAGATGGTTGCAGCCTCTAGATTTACAATACTTCTGTTATTTTATGCTCTACTTCATATAAATCATTGGTGGCTTGTTGCTGTAAGTATTTTACATATATGTTGGCTCCTTTGTATGAAATAGATATCGAGACCTTTTCAAGCTATGAATGTAATAACCTGGCATTTTATTGTGCCCTTACAATATCTACTACTGTTGGTAGTACACGCCAATTCTGTGGAAGATGCCAAGATTTTCTTATGTATGTCTGTATGTCAGTGAGCGAGTAGGCTGTGTAGGAAATATATATATATATATATATATATATATATATATATATATATATATATATATATATATATATATATATATATATATATATATATATATATATATTTTGTGTGTGTGTGTGTGTGAAACAACTGCAGCAGTAATGTTATTTCTATATTTCAGATAACTACTGCATTAAGTTGCGCGTTTTTAATTGCTAAGACTTTAATCTATGAGGTATGTTGTAGTTAATAATACTGTACGTATTTTGTGTTACTAATGATAGTTTTAAGTAATATGTTGTATAATAGTTAAGCATACTAACAGGTACTTAAGTATATTGTTTTATTATCAGCATTTAGTATGTTGTTGTATTTGTTGTTTAGCATTCCATGTGTTACTATTAATCCCCATTCGAATGGGGATAGACGCAGAAACCTTGGAACTTGGAAATCAATGCTGGAGGTGAATCATTCTTAATGCCATTGCATGCTAACCATTATATGATATTAGCTTTTTAGCACTATATATTTTCAGTCTCTCTGTTTTAATTGACTGATCTTTGTTTAATAACTACAGCCTATTCTCTTAGATATCGATCATCTAAATACGATGTAAAAGTACCTTGACAATTGATGCATCGCTTTACTATCTATTGCCAATTGAAATAGGTATATGTTGTGAGTTTTTCTTCTCCTGATATTCTTAAGTATGAACTGAAATCAGACGGGAATATTGAGATAATTTTTATTTCAGTGGAATAAAAAACCAAGCTATCCCTTTGAAGTCATGCTCGTCCTGTTATCCTTCCTCATGGCTTGGGCTGAAGCCTGGTTCATTGATTTCCGTGTGCTGCCCCAAGAAGCTAGAGCAAAAACCATTCTGGAAGGTGAGACTTCTTATAAGTAGTGTAGCAGTATCATTTTTTTTTTTTATAAAACCACAGCTCTATTTATTATTAATATTATTTTCATTATTAGCAGCTCCTAGGGGGATATATGGTTGCCATAATTCCTCCTTCTGTGGTCATCCACAGGTTAGGTGTACCTTAATAGTTCCTATAATGGCTGAATGCTTGTCGTGTTGTTTCCTCATGGGTATATGTATACAAATAATGCCTATTTACTTCTCCATATATATGCTATCTGTTAGACAACCAGAGTAAATAGATAACTGGTAGATAGATTCCAGAGACACTCATTTGATTATGGCTTATATTATGTTCAATTTTAATAGCTTTGTATTTTTGTAATTACTCTCTGGTAAGTTGTTACATATTGTTTTTGTTTGTTACTAGCTGCAAGTGGAGCTCAGCGATCGAGTCGTGATCCTGTGACACCCCAGTTGGAAGCCGTGAGAAATTATTTCAGTAATTATCCAGAGACCATAGCTGATTTTTACTCTCCCATGGAATCGCCATTTGGTACGTAAAACTGAAGTTAGTATTTTAGTTTCTAGCATATGTATGTAATTATTGCTATGTGTTAGTCTTGTTTTATCTTAGTTGTTCTTACTCTTACTGAGTATTTTAAGAAGCAAAATAGTAATGCTGTTTACTTGTATTATTGAATGAAAAGTCAGTATTTTTTAAAAAGATAATTTTTAAATATTACCTGTAAAACATTTCTGTTTGGGGTATGGCATTTATGAAGACACAATATTTCGAAATTTTCATATGTACCTATCTGCTTCAGTTTTCAGCTATATGGTGTCTTTCATTGTAGGAATTAGATATTTAAAAATGGGGATTGAATATTATTTATTAACAGTGAGCACTCTCTTGATCTGGAATAAAAATAAGGCATTTACAATCTACTACAAAGTTAATATCAGTGACTTATTAGAGAGTAATATTCCAGAATACTGTAGGGTGAATCATGAACTAACATCGATGACATGATCTTTCATAGTCATGTAACAAGTGAAATATAAATGTTTGTTTATCCTTTAAAGTACACCTATATTTTTTAGCATCTGATGATGAAGATGAAGACTCAAGGCGAGATGTTACTAAGCTTACTCCAAAGGTAAGATGATTACGAATGCAATATAATGTTAACAGTAGCTGCATTTTGTAACATTTATGACTATTTGAAGATACAATCAGGTGTTGCACAGTTTTATGTGTCACTGTCCCATAATTACAGAAACTTCAATATATATCATTTCTATTTATGGTAGAGGCTATACCACTGGTGCTCTAACAAAATTACAGAAACTTCAATATACAATATACCATTTCTATGTATGGTAGGGGCTATACCGCTGGTGCCCTAACTTCCGGTCGCACCCCAGAATGAGGGTCACAAAAATGCTCTTTGAAGTGTGGCAAATATATGTGCAGTCACCTCTCCTTTTGGCAAATTTGGAATAACACGTACACAAAATAATAGTACATTAATTTGAAGTGTGTGGTTAAAGCCAGCGAGAAAAAACGAGGTGCTGAATGGAAAGCCTGGTCTGCCAAGTGGCCATTTTTTAATTATGTACAAGAGCATATTCCCCAGTCCCCCCCCCCTTTTTTTTTTTATTAAAGCATGATACTGGGTCATGTTGAAAAGAGATACTGTAAAATATTTTTATCGGAAGAACTATATTTAGGAACATTTTTCTTGTTTGTAATTGTAATCCATTACTTTGAATGAATATTTTTCCATGATAGCTTTTGATTAAATTATTCTTTGTTTTAATCTCTAGTAAAAATGCTGGATTTTACCAATATTGCATTTACTATATGAATACTCTTAAAGTTTTCCTTATATTTCTCACAAATTGTTTTGTATTATAAGTAATTCTTCTTGAATTTTTTCCTAGGAAAGGTAAACCTTGTTCTTCTCACAAGTTACTCTTGTATCAAAAGTAATTTTTCTTAAATATTTCTGTAGGAAATGCAGATTCAAGCAGCTGGATGTGAGGCCCTACAATTGGCCTGGGACACTATAAATTCTTCTGGCTGGAAGTTAGAGAAAGAAAGTTCCCATGGGGACACTGTGCAGTCAAAGCTAGGAAGCAAAGGCTCAAAGCTATATAAGCTTGTGGTATGTTTAAAAAATCTCTGGTTATTATATAATTTTGTGATGAGATTTGAGAGTTTGAAAAGTTGGTAAATTTGTAGCTGGTTTGTGCTGTGAACTAAAGAATTTTGTTTGTTGAAATTTATGTACAGTAATGGAAACTGTAAAGATTTGGAATTTATATGTCGTCTTTGTTTTACTCGGAAGATATTATAGCAAATATAGTGCTTCAATCTAAAAATATTTTTGGTGATAGGAAATACCATGTTCAAGAAACAGGTCATTAATTATTAGTACTTATTTACATGAGATGTAAATAAACAGCAAACGTTTTTTACAGTTTTATTGTGAAGAGAGTCATGAAGGATTTATTGTATATACATGTAAAAAGATTCACATTCTTTGGAATGAAAATTAGCTTTGGTGGATATATGATGAGTAGGAGAAAGACGTTAGTATTATGTGTGATGGAGGTGTGTAGAATTAGGAGTGTTTGTAGTGGTAATAGAAGGGGAAGTAATTTGGAAATTTAGGGAGTCTGTGCTCTGGAAAAGAACAGGAGGATATGTGATCTTGTAAAGAATAGTAGCTCCCGATGCTCTAGGGTTATTCATATTTACAAGGCGAGCCACGTAAGCTAACCTAACCTAACAATTTACTGGGTTATTTAGCTGTATGGGGTTCTGGGGTTACTTAACTATATAAGATTCTGAAATTGTATACAAGGTAACTGCAGGAACTGAGCTTTAAGTCTAAAACAGAAGAATATTACAAGCAGACAAAAATGGAATATGGAGTTACAGATCAGAAGTTAATTAGCTATAACAGTTGACAAAGGATGTTTATGTGACTTAGAGATTTGGAAAAGGGAATTCGGTAAAATGATTAGGGATAATAAGATGAATGATGCAGCAGGTCGAAGGTTCGCGCCCCATCACTGACTGAGGTTAGTAAGGGCATACACTCAGTGTAACGATTACATCTGCCAAAACAAGTCCTCCGTAAGAAGGTAACCGTCCTAGCCTTAGTAGAAAAAGGAGTTCATGACGTCAAACCGAATCCAAGATGAATGATATTAAAAGTAGATTTTAGAAGGTTTACTCTAAAAATTGATCGGTAAATAGCACATATTTAATCATTATGGATGCTTGAAAGATCGTCTGTCTTTCAAAAACTTTCAAATGAAATAGCATTAGCGACAACGTTTTTGAGTTAGGAAGAGGAAATTCCTTCTAATAAAAAAAGAATTAATTTTCAATAAGGATTTTCTTTTTTCAGGGTGAAGTAGAGATAGAACCAAAGATTTTATTCGATGAGATGGTTTATAATTTTGAAAATATGTCAAAGTGGAATAAAGCCATGACATTGAGTAAAATTGTACAGGTAAGTCGCAGTATTTTTTTTTTCATGCATTTCTAATATTATTTGAGTGAAGTGAATAAATGACACTAATATTTTTGATCATATTGATTAGCTAGCAGTTGTGAAATCATTCTGCATTAATTTTTGTTCGTTGGTTTGAAACTCAAATTTAACAGTTCTGGAAAACTTTAATGTAAGTATAGTTATAGATATCGCTATGGCTTAGATACAGTATCATTTGGTGAAAAAAATATTGAGTGTATAACGTTAAATACAACAATCTTCTGTGTATCTATATAATGTATGATCTCTATCATGAGTAAGTGTTGGAGAGTACACTTTCTGACTGGAAGTTAATACAAGAATACATTTAGTACAAAAATTACTTTTATTTAGTATATTATGCCTTATTAGAGTTTTAATATTCAAAGCACCATGGACTCTGTATATTTGTACTGTACATTTGTTTTCTTTCTATTATCAAGTTTCTTTTTTTAAAGTCTTGAAAACAGTAGATTGCAGACCTGAAAATATCCCACTTCTCTGTGCTATCATCTCTTTTAAGCTATAAGTTCATGCTTTTGTATATTCTAGTTGTTAATGTTTACTATCATGGACTATTACAGACTGTTGATAAGAGCTACAATCATGGATTGTTTGCAGACTATTGATAGCTCCACTGTTGTGGTCAGTTTGGAGGTTATTGATTGCACTGATATCGTTGCCTATATGCAGAGTATTGATAGCTCTACTATCGTGGGGGTATTTGCAGACTGGTGATATCTCTACTATAGTGGCCTATATGCAGACTATTTATTACTCTAATATCGTGGCCTATTTGCAGACTATTGATAGCTCAACAGATGTAGTATATCAAGTAGCGGCTGAGGGTCCAGGTGGCATCGTCACTGCTCGAGATTTTGTGAATGTTCGTCACTGGAAGAAAATAGGTGATAATTGGGTGTCTGGTGGAATATCTGTTATTCATGATGATGAACCACCTCAGAAGAGCATAGTTCGGTAAGAGGATGATTGATTGATGGATTGATTTTTTTTTTTTTTTTTTTTTTATCATGTTAAAATATTCAACCTTTCCTACGGGAAGATGTGGTGACAGATATGATACCCCTGTTCCTTCCACCTCAGTTTCTTTTATAAAGTTACTTGTGTTTTGTGTGTTGTCACTAATCCCCAGTTGAATGGAGGTGGAAACCAACAGGTTGGAGCTGGGGGATTAAGGCTTGATACCCTTCCTAATTCCCCGCAGTAGACTTGAACACAAGTTGTCACTGTAGATGTGTTTCAGTCATTTCTTTCTCCTGTCATCTTTCTGTTGTGGTTATGAGAGTTTTCCAACATCATTATTGTTCATTGGATATGAATAGAACCAATTCTCTATAAATACAAAGTAATGTTAATTGCATATTTCGTAAATTTTAAAGTACATAAGATTCATTTTTAGCTATTTTTGCATTCTTGATACGTTTTTTTTGCTGTTTACATCAAGATATGTGTAGTTTTGTAAATAGCATTTAAGATTAATTTCAGCAATTCTTGTTTTCTTTCTACTATTTGGGTAATGTCCCCTGTTATGCTTCACAGATACTTCAAATCATTTATGACCCCTTTTTAATTTATATCCTGCACTGTAATATCTCGTTTAATGTTAAAGAACAAGCAGTAATAGAGATTGATGCTACAGTAGAAGGTGGATAGATACTAGCGCAATTTTTATGCAGTCTAATTTTTAACATTTTTGGGATAGGTGGTTATTTTATACCTTTATTGCAGAGGAGAGAATGGTCCTGGGTGTTGGGTGTTTCGACCTGTGGAAGGAACTACAAAGAAATGTTCTTTCCAGTGGTTGCTGGACACTGATTTAAAAGGTTGGATACCCCAGTACGTTATCGATCAGGCCCTAACACATGCTATGATTGACTTTATGAACTGTATACGAAGTTATGCTCCCGTAATTAAAGGTAACACCTCAGAAAAGTATAACTTCAGGTAGTTGGTTAATATTTATAAAGGCAAGTGACTTTGCATAGATTTTTTGTGTGAAGACATTATCTCATGACAATGTGATATTTAGTTGCTTATCAATGTGATATCTACTTCAACACTGGCAATTATAGGAGAATAGTTATAATTGAGTCTGTAAAGTTTATCAATCCCTTTTGATATGAGCTGCATGGTTGATATATCAGGTTTTCTGTAAGTGTGCCTACTAGTTTAGCTTTTATATATAAAGATAATTTTGTTACCAGGCAACATTTGTAAACTGTATTATAGTTTACTATTTTAAATATCTTTAAAAGCTGAAAATTTTTAATGATACTTGAGATAGTCTTGTAGAGTATTGCCAGAAAATATAAGTTTTCAACTATTAAGATATTGTTATCATTTGTTAGTTTTGATGTGATTCGAGATGCACCATTTAATGTGCATTAACTAGTCTCCATCCGAGTGGGAGTGGACACAGGCATGCTGGAACTGGGGAATGAAGGCTTAGATGCTCTTCCCAATAACCTGCAATGGAATCGAACTCGCATTGGTCACTTCCCGATTCATGCACTTTGCCGCCGAGCTACCGAATAGGGGTTGCATCCTAAGTTACAGTACACTTGCTTTAACAATACTCTTTAACTCCTGTTGAGATTTATTCTTTGGATTACATTTATCCACATATGAAATGATTTGAAATTGATGCTACTATTAAGATCAGCTCTTGCTTTTAAAAGAAATCATTTTCATATATCTGCATTGAAAGCAAGCTTTAGTGTAATATTTTAATATTAGAGATGAATTTTCTGATTCTAATCCAGTATTTGTTAGTTGAAATAAATTAAAAGATGTAAATGAATAGGAGAGAATGTAAGGATTTATTGCCAGCGAGACATGAACACACTGATATTCACTTGATTTTATATATTGAATGTTATGCCGACCACATTACAGAAGATAAATGTGCTTGACCTGTGATTCCCTCTGTTTGTGTGTACTTACGTGAGTATGCTCTAAGTATTAAAAGATTGCAAGAAATATATATATATATATATATATATATATATATATATATATATATATATATATATATATATATATATATATAACATTAGTATTGCTTTCGTGTACCTTAAGAGCCTCCACAAACTTGTTCACTATAGTAGGAGGTGTGTGTGTGTGTGTTTTTTTTTTTTTTTTTTTTTATCATCATCCCATGGATCTGCAAGACTTTTAATAGATTTCCATACTTTCATGTGGGTATATTATAGTTTCCCAAGTTACCAGTGTGTACCTGATTCAGTCTTACATGACAATTCCATTTTGCTTGTTGATTATTTCTGCCGTTGGTATGGCTTTGACACTTGCAAAATAGCCGTAACTTGAAGAAAATTTATTTGAGCAGTGGAAACTTGTCCTTTATCCTCTCAATTCTTTCATCTTTTACAGCTGCTTTATTGCAAGACTTCAGCTTTTATACCTGATAAAACCAGTCTATGAGTACATTCTTTCAAGGTTTTCAAAGCTGGCTCAGTCATATCTCTTCCTCAGTCTCCAATAACCTTTCCTGCATCATCACATCTCTCTCATTTCCAACCCTTTGAAACCATGTGACTTCACAAATTTCTCCAAAGCAGTTCAGTTTTCTCTAACTCAATTGCATTCAGACAACCATGCAATATTTTAGAAGCGATATTCTTTATCATGCAGTCTAAACTTATTCTGCCATGATGTAGATCTTATTTGCTGTAGCCAACTCTGCTTTCCTCCTCCCTCTTCGTGGTCTGTCTTTATCCTTTGCTCTAATGTCTCTTCCCAATTATCTAACTCTCAAGTCTTCTTGGGGACCACCTTTTTAATGTCACTTCTGAATGACTAAATCTTCCATCATTTTACTCTCTTCAACTTGTATTATTTTTTTCCATCTTGACACTAAGTCCCAGTAAAGCCAACAGTGTTGCTATAACTGAACAAGAAAAGTAATCAGTAGGGCTTCCTATGCAATCCTACCCTCAGATGTTCTGTTTTTAGGAAAGATAGACTTTCACACCTTTGCTTCTTTGTCCCCAGTAGTTGGCTTTTGGAACACACCAAGGGAACATGAAGACATCATTCTCTCTTCCCCACTAGCAAGAATAATATGTTTAGATATCAAAACCATTGTTTGAAAGACCATTATCATAATAAAGTTGCTGCTTTTATTCCATGTACCAGGGCTGTGCCTTTTAGTTGCCTTCTTCAACATTTATGGAATATGATGGTGGAATGTTTTTGTTTATTTTTTACATGATTTTCTGCAGATCAGAACTGATATTTGTAACAAATAGTATGAAGTTTTTTTTTTTTTTGTAGACTTACGCTTTGTAGATCTGTTACTGTAGTAAATTGGTTACTTTGTTTATTAATTTGCCATATAATAAATTTTGGGTTGTTTTTTATTGAATCAGGTCTGAACACATATGTTCACTCTTTTTTTATTTCTGACGTCATGACTTACATTTTACACTGTAAAGTAACAATTGTTCTCTCTCTTTTTTTCCTTGAGTACAATGTTTTGTTGGCTTCTGTTATTACCAACTTTATTCTCAACTACTTTAATGTTTTACTTCCACTTCTATGTCACTCATATTCACAGGACCTCAGTCATATCCCATTCGTATAAAAAAAAATTTATTTTGTTTTATGTTTTAGCCTTAATGTGAATGCCAACAGCTCAAGTATCACTGCCATTCAAGTAGTTGTTGCGATATGCTGTAGTCATCATCATGTAAATTCTAAAGTATATTGCACATGTGATCCGTGTAGCTTTGTACTCATTTCTTATAGAGTAGAATAACTCCAGTGTGCTCCAGGGGTATTCATAATTATATTGTAAGTCTCAAACCTAACCTTACAATTTATGGCATTAGTTAACTTTGTCGTGTAATGGGAGTTACTCATCTTTACAAGATACTTATTTCCCTTACTCAATGAATACACTTCTGAAACCTATTTCTGCTTCAAACCCCTTCAAGGTAAAATTAGAAATAATTAATGTTTTTTAAATTGTCCATTGTATATGTGTAGTTTTTAATTTTTAGAGATATGTTAGCTTCTTCCTTCCCCATAGAAGTGAAAAGTTATCTTTTCACATAGGAGGTTGTGGTAGAAAGTATTTAGGTATTTAATTTTGTATATAGCATATGTTTTATTCCAATGCATCTATTGCAATCCTCTGTAGACAAATTGGTATATCCCATATATATTTGTTTAGTTCCTTATTAGTTCCTCGTAACTGTAGCTTTAATTTTATAGATATGGACTATGCTTACTGAAGAAAGCTCCAGTTCTTACTTGCAGACTGTATAAAATAGCTACATTTCATAAAGATTAAGTGAAATATAGAAGTTGTCAATAATATTGATATACTGAAAATATGTACAACTCACTCTAATATGGTTGCAGAATCTATAATTACATCTGAATTAAATATATATACCTTTTAGTAATATGGATAATTTTGGTGTGTATATTATGTGTGTATATATACTTTGTACGATATTTCCATATATTTTGCATAACTATATGTGTAACTTAAATTTACCCTATTTTAGTAACATAAAGGAGTAAAATACTCTTAGGTAAAATTTCTGTCTAGATGAATTTTTAATGGATGATCTGTATCTCTCACTTATTAATTTAACATTTCGTCAGGCAATGAGGAATATAAATTGTGACAGAATTATTTTGCAATTAATACGGCCTTCCAGTGTTAACATGTAAGAATTTTTTTTTATTATTAATGTTGAAAAAGTCAATCTATGCATATCTAGTACTCATATTATTTTTTATAGCAATATTTACAGAATTTAAGATATCATGCAACACTAGAGATACTGCATATTTTTCCATTGTGTAAGAAACCTTGCTTTACCTTCATTATTCTTGCTTTTTTATCATACATCACTCATTCTTGAGCATCCTCTATCCCTACTGCAAAGTAGTTAGATTAAATTGGTTTGGACTTATTAATCATGTCAAAAAAGTTTTTGTAATGTTTTGGAGGTTATTAATCAGGTTAAAAAGGTGTTTATTTTGTTAAGTAGTTTATGTTATTAGAAACATAAGTAACCAGGATATTATCTGTAAAGATATTTCGCTCCCAGTTTTTGCATGAACTTTTCATCATTGTCTGAATTACCTGTAAGTGGTGCATATCTTGATACTTACACTATTTAATATAAACAACTTATAGGAGAAATATCTATTCATATATTCAGTACTCTCTCTGTTTTGGAATACATATAATGTTTGTTTTTACAGAATATTATTGGTATGAAAGTAGTCCTTTTTCTAATTTTTACTGATGAATACACATTGTTTCCCTTTGTATATTTCACTCTTAATCCCCATTTGAATTGGGGTGTAGAGATGGGAAATTAAGGCTGGTGGATGCTCTTCCTAATACGCCACGGTGGGCTTAGGTACAAGTTTGTCACTTTCCAAGTCAAGCTGTCTAACTACTGCTTTCCCAAGACAAAGTTACGTTACCTGTCTAATATTTCAAAATCCAAATAATTAGATTTTGTTCTGCTTCCCTTCAGATACTTCAAAGACAGTTAGATCTGTTTGGTTTAAATTTTATATTCTTCCATAAAGTATTATCATTATTACATAATAATTTGAATATTTGTGACTGAATTAGAAACTAAGTTCTTCATTGTCTTTCAGTTGTTTAACCCAGTCTGCTGCATTCAGTAGTTTTGTTTGTGTGTCTTTTTATGTGTCTACAAAAATACCCATTATGGGAGACAGGTTGGATCTGTGGAATTGAGGCTAGATGCCCTTCCTAATACCCCATGGTGGGCTTGAGCGTGGGTCTTTCACTTCCACAGTTGTGTGCTCTAATCAGTGCGCTAGGGTGGTTTACAGATAACTGAAAAGAATAAAGCTGAAGATATCCAAACCATTGTTTGAAAGACTTATAAAAAAGGCAAAGTGCTACTATATATACGTGGCAAAGAAAACAAATCAGTTCTGTAGTCTATTGGAAGTCTGTAAAGCAAAGGTCACAAGTAATCACAAGAATTCTATTTCCAAAACAGTACAGGTTAAATTGATATTTCTTTTCATAGGAATCATATGATTTGTGATACTCTGCTGCCCATCCTGATTTGTTTGGCATTGGGCACTTTACTGACCTAAGCAGCTTTGGCATGTTTGAAATACTTTATTTTTCATTATAACTGTTTTGGATTTTGCAGCATAGATGGGTTAAATTCCTGCATTGGCTTGGATATCAAATTATCCAATGATAAACCGGATCTTGTCAAGAAGAGTACCCCAGGGTGCTCTAGGATTATTCATATTTATAAGGCTAAGTCACCTAACCTAACAGCCCAACTAATCAAACCTAACAATTTACAAGGTTATTTAGATCTACTTGAGGTTCTGGGGTTACTCACATTTACCAGATCCGAATCTTTTTCTTGGCTAGAGGCCAGAATATGGCATTACATCGATGGATGGCACCTAGGGTTGTTCCATGTTAAATATTTGAAGTTTTACTTTGTAATTCTATTAAATTGTTGTTTGGGTTGGTAATTGTACATTCCACAAGATTACTTTAGAACTTTTTAGAACCATATTTTATATCTCTGTAGAAGGTCATTTGTGTGGGATCTAAAACACCCAGCAATGAATTATTTTTTGTTGGTAAATTTTTATGACCTTCATGATAGAACTCACTGTAGGCTTGGTGCTTTGATTTTCCATTTTATATATGTTAAGGCTTTGTTTTTCCATTTCATGTACTGTATATAAAAAAGTTTTACAGCAACAGTACTGAAGTTCTTTGGCATTGGGTTTATCTTTAATAATAATGATTATTCATTGAATTTACCAGTCTTCTTCCACACAGATGACTTTAGAATTATACAAATTGCGTTATTGGTGTCTCTCGATATTACAACCTATAGATCTATTAATGTTACTTATATCTACTTCCAGAAATAAAATTTAAGATTTAATATACTTGTATACTGAAGTAATGGCGATTGCAACTTTTATATACAGCTGTAGATGGTATAAAGAATTCTTTAGAATATGTAGTCTGCCTGTATGCATTGTACATGTTTAATATTCTGTGGGAGTTACTAGTATTGTAATTATTAACGTATATATTTGTGACGGTATTTTGTTTTTAGCTTTAAGTAAGCTACATTTCTTGCATGTACTTTGATATACAGTAATTAAGAAAACAAGGTTTTAATAAATTTTAAATATGCAGTATGTTTTGAATACTTATTCTTTTTAATAGTGATGATAGAAGTTGGATAATTGTGCTCTTAAATATTTGGGTATTTTTTCTGTTCTTAAGTTTTGATCTTCAAAGTATTGTTACATTTAAATAAGCAAGAGATAGTAATGAGTGGTGATTGACTGTGAATAGATGATGCGGACCAAAGGGATATCTCACACCTGCTAGGTCAGTTAACTGTGATGGACGAGTGTTAGGGGAGTTGTCATGTGATGAAGGAGTAGGGGCAAAATAGCTACGGCTGTCAGGCCTCATTGTAGAATATCCTTCCCTGCCTACCTTGTGGATGACCCAAGCATGGTGGAAGGGGGAGGAAATGTGGCCACCCTGTATATGTATGTATTTATAATTAAATTTCTTATTCATTGTTCTGAGTTGAAGTTCTTAAAATTACGTTTGCAGATATTTGGATACTAAATATCATATTAACGATATTTTTACCTCTTTTAAGTTATTTTTAGTTTTTCATGCAAGTACATAGGAATATGTATGGAATAAATTTGTTAATTCATTAATTAAAAAAGAAAAAAGGTTATGACAAACATAATCTCAGTTACTGTCATGCTGCTGAAGATTTCTCCAAGGAATCAACTTAATAATTTAAATAATGTATTCCAGACATCAGACTGAAAAAATCTTTCTCAAAATAAGTATTATTACATCTTGAATATGTAATGGGAATAGGACTCATGCCTTGAAGAAAAAGAAAAAAAAAACTGAAAATAGTATATTGAGCCAGATAAAAGAGATTTAACATCTTTGTAACAAGAACTTTTCATCTGCATACTGAACAGCCAAAATATCGACTCAAAGGTAAATTAGGTCATGAAAGTTACGTTGCATGCAAATAAATTACAGATCTTGTTAAGAAAAGTAACCCCAGGGTGGTCAAGGGTTCTTCATATTTACAGTACAAGTCATCTAACCTAACCTAACCAAATAATTTAGATTATTCATCTTTACATGGGGTTCTGGGGGCTACTTATCACTACAAGATCGTAAATTACACCTTGTTCATTATTTTCAATGGTAGTGTTGACTAATGTCTTTTAAAGTAAAGTAGACTTTATGCTGCCAAACCCAATTATGCAGTTTTGTGCATGAAACCTATGTCATGTGAATTTATTTTCCTTATGTAACATTAGTTCTTTTAAAATTTTTTAATGAAATCTAAATAGAAACTTATCTTGAGTTACATCATTAATTCTCTAAATAATTTTGTGAGAATTATTCCCCCCCCCCTTTATATACGTGAAAATTGTGAAATTATTCATTATGAATAATATTTTATGCAAGGTATGTCCCTTGCAGTCAGATTATATTATGTAACTTTTATGCCTTTGTTTACTTCACTTTTTACATATAGTGTAAATATGATTTTGTAACCCATGTTACATATGTGTTGCTCGTTACATTACCGGTACATATTGCAATATGTACTGATTTGTCATTTAAATTCATTGTATAATTTACATCACACAGTAACTCGGAAGGTACTTTACATATTTAAGATTTTCAGATGAATTTGATACAAGTCATTCATACTGTGTATGTTTGTTATATGGTTTATTCTTCAAGTACATACTGTGCACATGATTCATATTCTATATAACTGGTTTCCAAGTCTTGTCACACACTTTGTGTGCTCAAGAAATATCACTAAGGCTCCATCAAACAATTAAACTGTGTCACTTAAACGATTTTAAGTAACTTATAACACTTAATTTTTCACACATTGAACGTGGCTTGATACGCAGTACATAATGCAGTAAGAAAAAATTTATCACAAATTTAATATGTAGTATACATCACAAGTTATGTCGCCATAAAGTGTGTTTTCAGTATATTTTAAGTCACATCAACTAATATGCAACTTAAATTTTTTTGTGAAGCTATCTCCATTACATTATTTACAGTTCAAAATTTACTTATTAGTGCTATGAAAGTTATGGAAGATGTTATATTTGAAATAATTGTATCAATTTAAGTAACTTAATATATATCTTTTAAGTTGTGCAACTGGAATATTTTTGGTACTCTCTCCACTCTGACAGGTATTGTAATGAGTATTATCTCTGGATCTTCTCGTCCAATGGGCATACTATAGCTCTATTATCAGATGAAAATAAGTCAAGCTTTTTTTTTATTAAAGACTACGTTGGTTTTGAGTTTGGATCTTCTATTGTATGATGGTATCCCTTCCGTTCCTTGCTGTCCTGGACCTAAGTATATTCGAAGGTTATTGTGCTTTAGCTTGTGGTAGAAATTTTTGTAAGCCTTTAAATACTGTATTTGTGTTTTGAATGTTATTTTATGCTCACCATCCAGTCCAGTTACTTTTTAACAACTTTCTGTCACGTAAGGATGTCTTGGAGAAGACAGCTGAATATTCAGTACCATTTCTTTGAGTAGTCATGCTGGTCAAAATAACCTGATTGCCAATTTTTATTTTTGAATGTACTGAATGATAGGGAGGCAGTATTAGGATTTGCTAGGGTGGTTTTTCCACCTTCATACGAAGGGCTGCCATGGTAAGCATATCTGCGTTGTCACATTTGCAATTGTTTATCTTTATTTGCTGAACTTGGCCGTTCCATTTGGAATAGTTTGATCTCCCAAAATCTTAGTGTCTCCAAATCTTATTCCAGTATTGGGTGCTGGAGAAGTATACTTAATTAGTTTCAATCAGTTGTAACACATTAAAACAAAGATTATAAAACATTATTTAGGAGACAATAATTCTCTTAAAATAAACTAAAGGAAAAATTTAAAACACACATTATGCAGAAGATTTACTTCCAAGTTAGAGATGTACATTTGTACAACACATGATAAAAATGTGTTACTTCCTACTTACAACAAAATTACATTATATATTTACATAACTGTGTACATTCTTGTAATTATAGTTGGTCAACAGATGCAAAAGCATTTAACAATGCTGGTTATTTTGGGTTTTTGATGGGTGGTCAGAATTTTAAAGGGGAGCTACATAAGAGTAAAAATTGGCTTTGATTTTAACATTTGCTACAGTTTAAACTTCTGACCATTCCATTTTTTATATAAATCAGCTGCCTATTTATTTAGAAGTTTAATTCATTGTGGTCACTTTGAATCGATTTTGTAATGAATCAACAAATATATCACTTAGAGATATTCTTATATACCACATGTGCATGCAAAGAAAAAAATTACATCGACTAATAATCAAAACTTCTCATCTGTAATCCACAGTACTTTTTAACTTAAAATGTAATCTCATTTACAGTATATGCACGTGCATATAATTGCAAATTTTTTTCTAAAAACCAACATATTTGTCTGATATACAATATATTCCTACACCCTGACAGTTCTGAATAGCAACATATTCACTTGGGACCTTCCTTTAGATTCAGCTATGAACAGATTTTGTTGGAGGAATAGTCATCCAGCCTAAAACTCAAGATTGAAATCCTTGGTCCATAATATTATTTCCCTCAAGCCATCGTTATCAGCAATGGCTCTGGCGATCCCACGTTCTTTATACCATAATTTCAGGGTGGACTGAAGCTAGTTTGTATTTGTAGTATAATACAAGTTTTGATAGCTTTGTCTGGTATGAATCAATGGATAGTTTCCAGCCAAGTTCAGTGAATAAAAGGTAACAAACAAGCACTCTTGTATTTGGTGTATGGTCAAAACCTAGGGTTTTGACCACCCTCCAGGATGTCATGGGGGCGAGATTTCAGTGATAGAATTTAAGATCTGGAGATGATGATTGGAACTGTGGGTTGTTGGGATATGTGTTGATAAATGTTTAGAATATGTTTTTTTTTATTTGGCCATCGTAACCAGTATGAGGTTTGGAGTATTATGGCATATTGTAATTTTAGGGTGTAGTTGTTAGGTACTGTGGGAAATGTATTCTGCATGTCTTGCAAAATACTGGACCTTTTGGATGTCGGTTCCGTGAAGGATATGAATGAAATTGGACATGTGTTTGCAGTTGGGTTCACAGCTGCTCTTGAGGTTTCTAGCTAGAAAAAGTCCCCCGGGAGGGGAATTGGTTGGTTGTTGCAGTTTGACCTCTTATGCTGCTACCTTTGGGAGTTACTTGGCCTTATCCTTTGATTTACAGCTCAGCAGGGTAAACCTACACCTAGTTGCAGCCAATACAGGTCCAGATATGTGAGTTTTGGAACATGTTGAGAGAAGCAAAACTTAGATGGTTTTGAGCTTGTGCTGAGAAGGGAAGAGGAATATGTTGGAAAAAGGAAGTATAGGATGGAGCTGCCAGGCAGGAAAGGGAAAGGTAGGCCAAAGAGGTTGATGGATGTGGGAAGGGGGACCTGGGGGTGTAGAGTATGACAGGAGGAGAATGCATGGTACAGGGGGATATTAAGACCTTCTCTTACAACCCTGTAATAGGGAAACTAAAAGAAGAAACCAAGCTGATCCTCCCAGAAGATATTCCTACTCTTTCTGTGCTGGTAGTATATTTATACCTGTCAGGGAAGAGGCTAATTGCCGAATGAAAATCCTTGCATGTCGTTAAAGACTGATACTTCCACGTATTTGAAAGATACCTCAGCAAGTCTTCATTTGGCAATTAGCTTCTTCTATGACAGGTATATATATTCTACCAGCACAAAAAGATAAGGAATGTCTTCTTGGAGACCCACCCAGCTTTCTTCTTCTTTCGGCTTCTTCCATTAGGGGTCGCTAAAGTAGATAATTCGTCTCCACATCTCCTTATCCCTGCATCCTCCTGTCACACAACATACCTTTACGTCCTAGCTCATCACAATCATAAACCTTGTCTTTGGCATACCTTTCCCTCTCATGTCTGACAACTTCATCCTCTGCATCCTTATCCCAACATACCCCTCATCTCTCGCACATGCTTCTCTTGCCATGTACCCAACTCTCTCCTATAATGACCTGTAGAAAGGCTGCAAATCAGATGAAAAGGTGTATACACTCTAGCAGCACAAAAGGAGTTGGCATGTCTTATAGATTCAACGTGCTTTCTTCTTCTATTCACTTCTCCCATTAAAATTCTTCTGAGCATATTTCCTTAATCCCTGCATCCTCCTTTGGCAGACTACACACCCTAAAAAATCCCGCTCATGCTTGGTACCTCCATCCTTTGCATCCTTATCCCAATATATCCCTCATCCGTTCTCATCACATGCTCAGATCATTTCAGTCTGTGCTGATAATTGTTTATTATACCTGTCAGAGAAAAGGCTAATTGTGGGATAAAGACCCTTATATGTTGTAAAATGGCTTTGATACTTGCATATATTTGACAGATACCTGAGTGCTGAGGTATCTTTCAAATACATGAAAGTATCAAAGCCCTTTTACCACATGCAAGGGTTATTTATTTAGCAATTAGCCTCTTCTCTGACAGGTATAAACACTATCAGCATAGACTGAGATGGTCTGGACATGTGATGCGAATAGATGAGGTAGGGAGAAGAATGCAAAGGATGAATTTGTCAAGCAGAGGAATTTTATAGGTGTGGTAAGGGAGGATAAGGAGATTTGGAGATAATTGATCTACTCTACCAACCCCTAGAAGACATTCCTAATCCCTTTGTGCGGCTAGTGCATTTATACCTGTCAGAGCAGACGCTAGTTGCCAAATTAAGAGCCTTGCATGTCTTCATTGGAGTGCTGATACCTCAGGACCGAGGTATCTGTCAAATATGTAGAAGTATATAAGCTCTTTTACAATATGCGAGGGTCTTCACTCTGTAAATAGCCACTTTTCTGACAATTTTAAACACTATCAGCACAGAAAGAGGACTACCTTCTAGAAGATCCAGCCTGCTGCTTCTTCTTTTGGCTTCTCCCATAGGGGTCACCTCTATTTCACCTTATTCCCTGCATCCTCCCAATTAAGAAACAGTTATTTTGATCCCCTGCAAAGTCATTCTTTGTTTTACAATGACATCATGATCAAATTGGCAATACAGTTTGGTGAAAACTTATTACACAACATTTCTCACTGGCATGCCAGACCACTAATGTAAAACGTGTTTCAATCTTGTGCCTCAAGCTGGATGATTTTTTATTATTTACTAAGCAAAAGAGCTATGACACAGTTACACCAAAGGGGGAACCACAGGTGATATGTATAATCTTACTAGTTAGGATGTAGAGGAAATATAAAAAAATAACCCATTCGCAAGCTACAAGGGCACAATTTGAGCAATAACATAAACAAATGCTGTAAATCTTTGAAAAGGAATAGAATCTTATAAATATCATACACTTTTTTTGTTTAAAGTTGTATAAAATATAATACTCTACCTTTGCTAATTTTATATGCAAAGAAGGCCTCAACAGAATACTATATGTATGCTATTGGCAGCAACCATGATAAAACAAAACAATGGCAAGAAAAGCTTCAGAATAGTAGTAACAGTATTATATGAATATTAGACTTGCAATACTGATCAAAAGATCTCGGCACGTTATATGCAAGAGAACAAATAATTTTGTACAGAGATAACTGTACATACGGAAATGTCTTTGAATACAGTATACTGTATATAGTTAATAATCTTTATCTATACTACATCTTTGGCATGAATAAGCCATAAATCATCATCTCAGCATCACTTAGTTGTCCACATAGCATCAAATGTAACATATAAACAAATTATGAACAATAGAATACTACAGCAATCTAAGTATCTATGAACAGATTCCTTAACCAAGCTTACAGGAGAGATGAATTCCCAACTTTATTCAAGCCTGGCCAAGAAATGACATGGGTAGCAGATCATTTGAACACATGCCCCTTATATATATCAAGTACTGAAGAAAAGTGACAAAACGCTATACACACATTTTCGCAAGACAAAAAGTCAAGTAATTTGAGTTGTCTTGCCCAACTACATCACCTTTACCAATTATACAAAGAAAATACCATAAAATGAAATATCTAATTTTATTTTGATATTCTAGTGGCCATTTGCGAGTTTAAATGCTGAAGATCCATCTGCAGGTCTTCAGCGCTTAACTCATAAATGGCCACCAGAAAATAATAACAATTCAAGATGTGTTACCACTTTCCTTGTATGGATGGTAATGGTTGATATACTTGGGCTAGGCAATTTTTGTCTCGTGAAAATGCTGTTCATGTCAAAATGCTGCTTAAGATGCAACGTTTTGCATGGCAACGTGACAATATGCATGGCATACTATTGCGCTGTCAGCTTTAGAAAGTGTACTGATGATATGTACCCACTGGTAAAATATTTTCCCTAATTAATTGATTTGATTACTTGGTACAATACTGTATTGCAGTCCTGCAGTAGCACCAGTATAATTTTTAATACACAAAACAAATGCATAATATACAAAGAGATCAACTATTATAACAAAATATTGCTTTTAAAAGTCTTCTGCTCAAATGTATTAAGTTAACCAAACAAATCCTTGGGAACCTAAAAGAACTAGTGTATTAACCAGTAACACTTAAAATAGTAACTTAATAATTTTTGAGGGCTTAGCAGCAAAATACAACAGAACGGTACTTGGTCTGGGTAGAATGCCGATTCCCCACAATAAACCTACACCTTCCCAGTTACATTAAAATAATTGTTAATCCTTCAATAGTTATGATATCCATTAATACTGCAAAATTTGTACTAAAATGAGAAAACCACTGTTTAATTTATGATTATCGCGTTGTATATTTTTTCATAACCTGTAAAAAAAAAATAAAAAACACTTCCCAATTTATGAACAAGTTAGGTTCCAGAAGTCCATTCATATGTAGAATTGTTCATAAGTTGTCTATAGGTAATTAAAAGTACTGTACAGTATATACATATGCAGTATTGTACAGTACTTAGGCTAAAGACCCTTAACTACTACATAAAGATTGAAGTATACAGTGTTAATGAATATTGATACAGTAGTAATAATGTAATAATACAGTACAGTAATACATACATTAATAAATAATACCAGCATGTCATAAGAGGCGACTTTTGAGATGATATCTTGTGTCCAAATAGTTAAGTTCAGCGTGGGCAGTGAGGGGCTGGCTATCCCTGCTTCAAAAATATTTTTCCTGTTGCCAGAAAAAACTGAAGAGGCAGGGTATGATATAGCCCAGCCCTATACCCTCAGTTACAGATATGGCCTCCCTGCTGTATTCAGCAGGACAAGGCAACATACTGAAAACAATAGTCACATACAAATTAATATTAAGACAAAACTAAACTGGGACCAAGGGAAAAGTGTTTGTTTAGTATTCTAGTACCTTGGAAACTGTAGCAACAATTTTACGTACCTGTATGAGAACTTGTCCGACCTGCTAATAATTTTGAAACTGCTCGTATCATTTTGAAGAAAATTATACAGGATTACAATTGAGTTGGATATGTTTGATATGGAATGCAAATGTTTACAATATTCCCCTTACAGCGTATAATTAAAAGTAAATATCAGTACTGTGACAAATTTAAAAATTATGAAATTCATGATCTCAAAGAAATTAACATCTGTTAGTAAAGACCAAGACTTCAGCAGCTAGTGATGATAAATTCATGGAATTCATACATCACATATAATAGTATAAGTAATTATATTTTAAAACAACTGTACATTTATATGGATAATCACTCATAAGTATATTATCTTAGGTGAGGTAATCAACAGTCTATACCAACTTGGGTAATCAACAGTCAATACCAACTTAGTATCTTGAGAGCTGCAGAAATTATCTGAAACTCTTCGTAAGAAATTTGTGACCAAAATATCTGAAACTGAGGTACAGTGATGCTATTCTCTCATTTGACAAATTTCTGCTATGAAGAAAAAGATACTTCATAACTCTAAACATGCGTAGCTTTCTTTTACACAAGACTTAAGCATTAATCATCTAAACCTAGTCTTTGGTTATAATATTTGATTATATAATATCAGCATATTTCAGAAATAAACTGTCAATGTTCCAAAGTAAAACTTGAGTTCTGTACTATAATTGCTCGTTAATTAACAACTCGTCACCAAATGATAAAATGAAATACTTCTCGTAAGTGAACCAAATCTGCTGCAAGATGAACGAAAGAATTGTTAATGAATATTCATTTAAAATGTAATGGGTAGTATGAAATGCAAAACCACAAGAGACAGTCGTGCTTCGGCGTCGCCAGCCCTATTTTCAATAAAAACGAAAATACTGCGACAATCTACACAAGTTTGAAAATTTAAAAGGCATAGTAGTAAGCCAAGCTATTTAAATACTATAATAAAAGGGGTCAAAAGAGCTTATATACATATAGAATGGACTCTCAGTTACTTAGTCTAAAAACAAAAAACGTCAATGGAAGACTTAAAAAAAAATGTAATATATGGGGAAATGGCTAAATATCTCAGAAGGCTAAAAACTTGCTGCTTCCTCATCAAAACATTTTCTGATAACAGAAAATGCCAGATAAAAAGTAAATGGAAATGAATATGATTAAAAAGTATCTGTAATGGAGCAGTTTTTCTCACTTCTTTCAACTAAGTTACTGAAAATTTTAACAGAGCTAAAAAGTGATAAACGCTAGTCTTATCACACTTCAAAAGTCAACGACAAAATCTCTAAGTTTGGAAGAATGTAAGCTTCAGGTTAAAAAATAACTATAGTGCATCACTGTACCCTAGATCAGCATTTCTAGTACTGTACTGTAATATTAACAATACCATAATTATAAAATACAATTCTTGTTCTTTAAGTCACCTTTAAAACAAATTAATAGTCATTTATACATCAATGATTATGAACATCTACATATTGTCACACACCCTAACAAGGACCGTTACAGAAGATACGAGTTATATAATTTTTAAAAGTAAGAAAAATGAAAAAGGATTGTCTTTGCCCCTCATTTTCTTAACAAAATACTTTCAAGAATCTCAACATGTGCAACACTACCTGAAAGCCTTTTATTATTAATTTACTTTTGGTCATGAATGGTTTGGCAACATTTATTTGTCACAGATCGCCTAGGAAGACACAGTGAATATGTGCCAAAGTGAGTTACATGGCAACTCTACACTTTCACACCATAAAATCTCTTGAAGTGGGTTTGTTATCAATGAGCATATGAAGCTGCTAAATTATGTAACGTCTTGTCAAGGAATTGAAATCAGACAGCATCAACTGGACCAGTGCTTTGTTTTTGGCCAGTACCAAAATGGGCACAGGTTACTGGCATAGGGCCATAAGTCGTATATGTTTAGAATACATAATGGCTGCACCTCATTTACCTCACTAGCACTCCCAATCAAGTCATATTCATTGGAGGGGGATGTCTGTGCAATATAGCTGGGTCACGAGTTGGAGAAGCGTGAGAAGGAGTGTACTGTGGATCGGATGGGCCTCGTGGAGATGAGGATGCACCTTCAGGTACGCCTCTTTCGTCTCTTAGCCCATCTAATTTTCCAACTGTGCCATTAATAAGGGGTGGACCCAATGGTGGTCCAATAGAGGGGCCAACAGACAGTCCTGAAGGTCTTGCTGGAATTCCACTTTCTGGCACAATAGGTGTAGTATAGCTCAAATGACTAGAAACAGGATGGGGTGGATATGCCTGATGAACACTTCCCTGGGGTAAAAGCTGGTGTGACCATACTGGAGAACAAGCTGGTTCTGATATTGTTCCACCAATAATTCTTGGTTGTGATGGATGCCTTGGTCCACACTGGTGTACCTGTGCAGGTCCAGGAGCCATTGGGGAACCCTGAGGAGCAGAGTGAATTTGAGGATGAGCTGTCCGAGTATAAGGCGCTCCTTCTCTTGGAGATACTATGGGGGGATGTACATGTGGATGAGAACCATAAGGAGGTGGGTTGGGGTATCGATTTGGATCATTTGGGATTACTGGTTGATAATGTGGAGTGGAAGCAGTTGCTGGGAGTGTACCTGGATAAGAACCCCTTTGAGCAAGAGGGGGATGTCCACCCTCATACTGTGATCTTGGCATTGGTGGCTCTTCGTATGGGTGGTAATGAATAGGTACCCGAGGTGGTGGGTAGTGCTGTAAAGTAGAGTGGGGTCGTGCTCCTGGTGGTGGAGGTACACCTCGAGTAACCAAGGTATCAGGAGGTAGATGGCCATGTACAGAGGCAGGCCTTCTACAAGCTGGATGGTGATGTTCAAGCGTCATTGGTGTGGGCATTTGTGGAGCCATAACTAAACTTTGTACAGAACCATGTAGAGGTGCCTGGGACATAGATATATGACTATGTGGTCGACTTGGAACAGGACCTGCTCCAGGCCGAATTAGATCGGGAGGTGGAGATTCTCTAGGACCTTGAAGTCGAGGAGGAGGTGGTGCCCTTAAATCGCCTGTGCTGGAGTAAACATGTACCACACGTGGTGCCTTTGTGTGCGTAAGCGAGGTAGCTGTGGCTGTTGAAGTAGGAGGAGGAGTGGCTGTTTGTGGAGAAAGATCAGATGTAGGAATATATAGGCTATCTTCCTGTAAAGCAGGAAGAACTGCTCTATTTGGTGCAGCTCTTCTACGTGTAGGAGGTGCAGAATCATCATCACCTACTTCCCGGTAAGGCCAAGTCATATGTGAACCAGCCATGCCTGGTTGGGCCATTGTAGGGGGAGCTAGCTGAGTGGCCATCTGTTTTAAAAGGTCAGTTGTTGAGCCATATCTTGGCTTAATTCCACGTACAGATGGCCGTCTATTAAAGCCATATTCTTCTTGTTCATTGGCATCATAACGTCTACGGAGACGTTCCATGCGCCCAGCATCCTGCCGAACAAACTCCGCCAACTCATCAACATCTACACCACCTGGTGGTATTTCAAGTAATTGTGCAGAACTCACAGGACACAGTTCTCCATTAGTTTCATTGCTGCTGTAACCACTTTCTGTTGTGCTTGTTCCATCCAAGTCACTACGACCAGACAGTCGTGGTGAAGACTGTGATGAAGAAGGTACAGAAGATGATCTGTCATCATGCAGTGCCTCATCTATGTCATCATAAGAATAGGAATCCGAATTTGAAGCTAGAGATGACCGATCACGAGAATGCGTTGCCAAACCATTGATCATGTTAATACCACTATGACCTGACATCTGTGATAAAAATTGTTTCCTGGCTTCTGCTGTCTGCATGTTACCTGAAGATGATTGCTGCTGCTCACCCTCCAACTCTTCATTCTCATCACCTTCAACAGCTGATGGTAAAGTACCTTCCCTGGTGTACCTTACACCGCCACTATATATGAGCTTATCGCAATCATCATCTGTGACCAGATCAGCAATTGATGCCACTGGTACTGCTTGATAAACGGTAGGTGTTGTTGACCCAGAATGGGATTCTGGGATTTCTTCTGGCTCTGATTCAACAGAAGGTCCTTTTTGATCTGAAAAAAGGTCTGACTGTAATTTCCACTCTCTGACGTCACCAGGAACGAGGATTTCTGTTGTACGTAAAGATGTGGTTCTGTTGAACATCTCTGCTAACTTTCTATACTGTGCAATGGTTTCTTGGACTTTTGGATCAATTTCCTTCTTTATAGTTTGCCCATCTGGATCATTTTCATCATTCTCATTACCACCATCTTCTTGATCAGTATTGCCATTAGTTGCATCTTCTGTTGCTGTTAACCAACGTAGTTTTTCCAGAATAGACGTTTCTCCTCTTTCATTTCTTTCATTTTTATTTGTATCCTTTTTTCTTGCATCAGAAAATCTTGTAAGGGATCTCCTCAATGCATTTCGCTCAATAGCTCTTCTAACCTCACTATTACTTCTCATAACTCCTCCAGCAACATGTGCCATGTCAGAGTTTTCGAGGCGTCTTATTCTTGTTTCCGTCATTGTTGAATCTGAAGACTGAGAATCTGATGAGCTCTTGGATTCATCACTACATACACTGGTATTGTCACGGCCTTCTGCTGCAGCAATGCGTCGTCTCATTTCTTCATAACGCTGCATTGATTCACTAATCTGTTCATCATCCATTTGAGGAGGTGGTTGTTTTTCTTCCTCAAGTGGAGGCTGATCTGGTCCAGCCATACTACTCTCAGCTTCTGGCTCAATTGGACTCAATTCAACATGCCAGTTGTCTCGAGGCTCTCCGAGTAGCATTCCTAATTCTCTTAATTTTGGCATAAATCTTGCAAGAGCTGCAGAGTTAGCTGCATCTAAAGGTATTTTGTCAAGAGGCAAATTTTCTAACATGCTATATTCGTCCCTTCCAGAGAATCTAACTGAACGACGTGGTTCCTCAACTTCTTCAACTTCTACTTTTGGCTTAACCTTTTTACTATCTCCATTCTTCCACAGTTTTCCACCTTTAAGAATACCAGTCTTGGCCACTTTTGGATCATTACCATCAGGCTCTTTACCTTGCATCAACTGATCATGATGACGTACATTCTCAACTGTCAGTTGTGTTGCAGATGTTCTATGTGTGACCAAATCTGGAAGATGAGGCTTAGGAGTATCCAAGTCCAGTAATCCGTCACCAGCTCCAATGTCAGTATCTGAAAAAAAGAATTTTGTTAAAAATTTTATTACTTGCAATTTCTATACATTATTGGGAGTTTTGGGAAAAAAAGGACAACATGAATAAAAATAAAATTATTCAGTAGAGAAGTCTTTGGGTCAAGGAGCAAGCCTGCATTAAGGAGAAAATAATTATTTTGACAACTAGAAATTATCAATATTTATTGATGAGGTAAAAATCACTGTCACTGATATGGAATGCAGTACACTTGTAAATTATCTTTGGAAAAAGCTATGAGAATTATGCATATATATTTAACAAAAACTAACAGCCACTTAATACTGTATTACCAAGTAATCTGTAAGCAGTGTTAAGCTTTCAAAACATATGGCACTTTGTAAAAAAAAAAAGTATGTAGACTGACAGCAAAAAAAACTGGAACTTAGTTACTTCGTAACAATAATAATAATACATTAATATTATTATGATAGGAAAATGTTAAATATTATATTTCCCTTATAATCTATTACTTGATTGGTGGCAAATCCTGGGGTCAGGGGAAAGACTACCAACACTGAATTCCCTGCACTTTGTAGATGGCAATTCTTACACTAGGGATAGAAGAGTGGGGCTTGGAAACCCATTCTTCTTGAATATTATTTTTTTCTAGCAAATATATTTTAGAAAAACGGTAAGGAAGAAGAGAGTAAGCTGAAGCCTTGCAGTTACTGTTTCATTAAAGTGTGGCCAACCTACTATATTCTGAAGGCTGTGAATTATTAAATATACAGGAGGTCCCAACTCTATGTCGGGGTTCTATTTCTGACAGCAGACTTAAGTCGGACTTCGACCAAGTCGGAACACACCTATAATTCGAACCTAGGTCCTCCACCAATGCTAAAGATAAATACTCTAAAACTAATACATAAAAATAGTGAAAGTACACTATACAGTATTGCTTTCCTTTACTACTGTAGTTGGTTTGCATCTGAATGACTGGTATTATATTTATATTTATGTATTTACCTTGGCATTTTCCCCCATCTTGGGGGTAGCCGACAACAAAGAAAAAGCAAAATAACACAAGTTGTGGTTACACTTCGTTCTTCTAGCAGTGACACTGGATTTGGCCAAGGGTTTGGATGGTACTGCTGGAGTGCCACATCCCATCCTCCCCTCTCTTCCACAACTTACGTCACTTCATACTACCAAATCCCCTACTGCCCCTACCACAGGTTGCCTCTACAAGGCACTCCATAATAACAGCAGATGTCAATCAGAACTGCATCACAATCATTCGCCACTCATTTCTATTCCTAGCACGCTCACTTGCCTCCCTCACATCCATTTTCCTATCATTCAAGGCCCTCCTTACTCCATCCATCCACTTCAATCTAGGCCTCCCTCTGGCATTTCTCCCATCAACCTCCGATTTCATTATCTTTTTCAATAGACGTTCATTATCCATCCTCTCTCCATGACCAAACCATCTCAAAACATTTATATCTACTCTAGCTGCCGAATCTCTCCTCACACCCATTCTACCTCTCACTTCTTCATTCCTAACCCTATCCAACACGATACACCAGTCATACTCCTCAGACATTTCATCTCAAGCACAGTCTCTGAGCCATACATTACAGTCGGCACAACCGCTTTCTCATACAAAACTTTCTTAAAATTCATTCCCAGCCCTCTAGAGACTGGTATGTCAAAAAATCTATTTATTAATAATATATTATATATTGGTATCTGATGTAACCTTGGAATGACTTAAAACAGGGACCCCCTGTATATATACAGTAGGTCCTCGTATAACGTCATTCTGAGTTACGCCATTTTGCCATTATGTCAAGAGGACAATTAATAAGAAACTAATTTTTCGACCTACCTGGCTGGTGCAGTAAATTCAAACCGTGTTATGGCATGCAAGTGTTCTTGACATGATTTCAATGGTAATATTTGGCTAAGTTTGGTTTTAAGTAATTTTTTTTTACAATTGCACCCTCTCAATTTGGAGGTGAAAAGTGCATTTTTCCTATGGTATCTGAAGTGATTTGATGAATGTGACCTTGATAAACATTGGAAAATGTATGCTAACCTAACCTAAAAAAATATTAATTTACGACATTTTCCTTTAGTGTTTGAATGAATGACCTTGAAAACTGTCATAAATCGGTTAGGGTAGGTTAGCATATGTTTTCCGACGGTTTCCAATGTAATAATAATAATAATAATAATAATAATAATAAACCTTTATTCCATTTCAATACAATGGGTGTTCGTCAGCCAGGGCAAGCACCAACCCCCCACTGTGGTGTCCAACCACAGCAGTTCCTGCCAGTAAACAGCTTAAACTCTCGGTCTTGGACGGGAACCGAGCTTTCGACCTCGTGAATGTGAAGCCAAAAAACATGGGATATATATATATATATATATATATATATATATATATATATATATATATATATATATATATATATATATACAGTGTTGCCTCACTTATCGCAGTAGTTCGTTCCGGGACCCGCCGCGAACCAGGAAATCCGCGAAGTAGGATCCGCCTATATGTACATAGATATTTTAATATATTTTTACGTTTACACTGTATAAACCCTCCCTGCACTGTTAAAAAAATACCCTTTACATTATAAATAACAGCAAGCAACGTAAATTTTTATGAAAGTGATAGATAAAATTACAGTGAATGAGGTGATAATGACGTGATATATATATCATCTACAATTATTTTTTCGTTTACGTACTGTATAAACCCTCCCTGCACTGTTAAAAAAACACCCTTAACATTATAGATAACAGCAAGCAACGTAAATTTTTATGAAAGTGATAGGAAAACTTACCGTGAATGTGATGATGACGTGACATACATACTCATTTACAATTATTTTTTCGTTTACGTACTGTATAAACCCTCCCTGCACTGTTGAAAAAACACCCTTTACATTATAAATAACAGCAAGCAACGTAAATTTTTATGAAAGTGATAGATAAAATTACGGTGAATGAGGTGATAATGACGTGACATACATACTCATTTACAATTATTTTTTTTCGTTTACGTACTGTATAAACCCTCCCTGCACTGTTAAAAAAACACCCTTTACATTATAACAGCAAGCAACGTAAATTTTTATGAAAGTGATAGATAAAATTACGGTGAATGAGGTGATAATGACGTGACATACGTACTCATTTACAATTATTTTTTCGTTTACGTACTGTATAAACCCTCCCTGCACTGTTAAAAAAACACCCTTTACATTATACATAACAGCAAGCAACGTAAATTTTTATGAAAGTGATAGATAAAATTACGGTGAATGAGGTGATAATGATGTGACATACATACTCATTTACAATTATTTTTTCGTTCTCGTACTGTATAAACCCTCCCTGCACTGTTAAAAAAACACCCTTTACATTATAAATAACAGCAAGCAACGTAAATTTTTATGAAAGTGATAGATAAAATTACGTTGAATGAGGTGATAATGACGTGACATACATACTCACTTACAATTATTTTTTTCGTTTACGTACTATATAAACCCTCCCTGCACGCACTGTTAAAGAAACACCCTTTACATTATAAATAACAGCAAGCAACGTAAATTTTTATGAAAGTGATAGATAAAATTACGGTGAATGAGGTGATAATGACGTGACACACATACTCATTTACAATTATTTTTTCGTTTACGAACTGTATAAACCCTCCCTGCACTGTTAAAAAAACACCCTTTACATTATAAATAACAGCACGCAACGTAAATTTCAGAAAAAAATGAAAATACTGAAAAATTTTTTTTTTCAATATTTTAATATTTTTGCGTATACCCATCAAGTAAAATAATAATTTATAAAAAAAAAAAAAACGCGATAGAGTGAGAACGCGAACCAAGAAGCGCGAATAACCAGGGTAACACTGTATATATATATATATATATATATATATATATATTATATATATATATATATATATATTATATATATATATATATATATATATATTCAAATAAGCACATTACCATATGTGAAAACATGAATAATTTTTACCCCGACCAGGACTTGAACCTAGGACATATAAGTACTATGCCAACGAACTACTAGCTACACCACAGAAGGTCTAAAAGGGGAACACACCTTACAGCTTTTATATGCTATACTCTGGATGAACGCATTCAGTCTTAATGCCACTCTGTTCGTATTACAGTTTCTCCCAAGCTCACTCGTGGTTTCTTTTTCACATTTAATTCAAATCCCAATCTAATTCGGGGCCAATAATCAAATAAGCACATTACCATATGTGAAAACATGAATAATTTTTACCCCGACGGGGACTTGAACCTGGGGAATATAATTACTATGCCAAAGCGCTACCAACTACACCACAGAAGGTCTAAATGGGAAACACACCTTACAACTTTTATTTGCTATACACGGGATGAACGCATTCTATCTGAATGCCACTCTGTTCATATTACAGTTTCCCCCAACCTCACTCGTGGCTTTGTTTTCACATTTAATTCAACTCCCAATCTCATTCAGGACCAATAATCAAATAAGCACATTACCATATGTCAAAACATGAATAACTGTTATCCCGACCGGGACTTGAACCTAGGACATATAATTACTATGCCAAGGCGCTACCAACTACACCACAGAAGGACTACAAGGTAAACAGACCTTACAGCTTTTATCTGCTATACTTGGGATGAACGCATTCTATCTGAATGCCACTCTGTTCATATTACAGTTTCCCCCAACCTCACTCGTGACTTCGTTTTTGCATTTAATTCAACTCCCAATCTCATTCGGGATCAGTAATTAAATAAGCACATTACCATATGTGAAAACATGAATATTTTTATACCACGACAGGACTTAAACCTACGACATATAATTACTATGCCAAGGCACTACCCACTTACACCACAGAAGGTCTAAAAGGGAAACACACCTTACAGCCTTTATCTGCTATACTAAGGATGAACGCATTCTATCTGCATGCCACTCTGTTCATATTACAGTTTCCCCCAACCTCACTTGTGGCTTCGTTTTTGCATTTAATTCAACTCCCAATCTCATTCGGGATTAATAATTAAATAAGCACATTAGACCTTCTGTGGTGTATAGGGTAGTGCCTTGGCATAGTAATTTTATGTCCTAGGTTCAAGTTCCGGTCGGGGTAAAATTTATATATATATATATATATATATATATATATATATATATATATTATATATATATATATATTATATATATATCAGGTTTTGTAAGGTTAGTTCTGGGGCTGGGGATGAAAACTCTTTGAGGGGATTATTAGGTGAAGGTAGCTTTGGTTAGGTTAATTCTCTCTCAATTTGGTAGAGTTGATAATTGGCATCCCGTGTGTCACTGGTTTTTGAGGTTTTCTAAGGAGGTAAGTCAATTGTCTCATGGGACGGTTGTCAATTAGGAAAACTGCCCCTAGAACGACTGCACTACTGTCACAAGGTCAATCATGCTAGGGGGTAATTGTCTGTACCTCATTTTCAGCATTTGGTATTTTCGTTCCCCTCTATAAATTTATACTTATTGATCATTTTACCATCATAAAACCCAAACTCTCATACTTTTTCCCAATATTGATGGGTGAGGGAAATCAAGATTCACCAAAATTTGCTCTTTCTGAAGGAAATTAATTTGAAAACCGTTGCAAACGCATTAAATACTCCTGAAGAATAGTAACATCGCTCAACAACTACTGCAGTTTAGGTATGAAAGTAAACATATATATTTACTGAAGACCTGTTTACGACTACCAGATTTATAAGTGATGTTTGTTCCTTTCTCCATTCTTGGCCATATACACGACCTTCAGTCCATTCTCACGTGTCTGGTGAAATTAGAAGTCACATATCACACTCTAGAACCTTAATCATATATCTTATTACAATTTTACACTTAGCACACTTCACTATGGCTTCAACTTGAGTCTAATATTCACAAATTAAGATGTTACTGCTTTTCGTGTTTGGAAACCTCTGCCATCTTGCCCACTCTTCCAAATACTGTTCGAAATTCGAAGTCAAAGTAAGATGGATACCTAAAAAAGTTAGCTGAAATTTTACCCTGCACAATACATTACGGCTACATTATTATTATTATTATTATTACTATTATTATTATTATTATTATTTCGTTATCAAGACAAATACCATTGTCGTATAATTCGGCTGTCGCAACTTTAAAATGGAAACATTTGCCATAGAAAAATTATACTTCCAATATTTCTATTAGTAGTCCTAATTAGTAAATTACCTTCAGTTATTCACAACATATTCAGTAAATAGAAAACACGACTCTAATGATACTAACTCCAGCGACGAAATATTGAAAACTTGCTTAGGCCTACTCGCAACTAATAACCTCAACTTTGTTGTGATTTTTTACAGCGATATTTTTTTTTTAAATATTTTCGCTAATTTTGATCACATTTCGGTGCTGCGAGACTGATCCCCCCCCCCCAAGAAAGCTAGGGTAAGGTGTTAAGGGGCATATCCAATTACTTTTTATCCTCTTTTTTTTTTTTCCCTATTGCCACACCAGCAATGGTTATTTTAATATAAATTGTAGCTATTATAACAGTTCAACGGATATGGTACAGTCAAGATTTATGAAAATTAGCCTTTCCAGAGATGCGTATTTTCAGACATTGTATTTGCGCGTCTTTCAGTTCATGAGATAAACTACTGTACTTTATTTTTAACTATATCTTACATATAAGGCCCATGCAAAGGTGAAAATGAAAATACCGTAATAACACTGGCCATCATCTCAGTTAAAATAATATCACACCCGTGCGGGGGTGAGCAACGAAAAATGTAATGGGCTAAGGATTGCATGAATAACACACACATACACACACACACACACACACAATTTTGACATATGATAGAGAGAAAATACAACATGGGTGCCTCTACAACTAATGGTCATGTCTAGGAGCTTCTTGGAAAAAAAAAATAGACGTAGGACATGGGAGTACTTGTTAGTGTACAAATAGATGATACTTGGAATGATAAGTGAGGTAAAAAGTATTTTGTTTTATGCATTAATAGCTGTATAAGTGTTAGTCACGCAACACTGAAACCAACAACCTGGGATGGAAAGTTATAACCATGAGTTTTTATTCCGTAAGCACAAACAGGTATATGAGAGAGAGAGAGAGAGAGAGAGAGAGAGAGAGAGAGAGAGAGAGAGAGAGAGAGAGAGAGAGAGAGAGAGAGAGAGAAAGAGAGAGAGAGAGAGAGAGAGAGAGAGAGAGATAATCAGCTTAGCTAAAAAGATACGAGAACACGGAGCACGGGAGGAACGGTGACAATTCAGAATGCATCGTGAGAGACTGGTGATGTTCTGAAGTGTGGGTCGAGAACCGTCTAATCGTTGAGAATAGATAAAATAACGTTAGAGGACCCTTCACACAATGCACTATGACCAAAGACCAATGAGTCATCAATTTAACAATAACTGAACGTCACTTATTGCTTGTCATGTTGAGGTACACTTTACAGTTCAAGTGTAATCCAATTTTCTTAACAGAGTATTCAATTTTATGTGTGTGTGTGTGTGTGTGTGTGTGTGTGTGTGATATCTCAGGAGACGATAAATAAAAATAGAGAATACTCAAATTCGTTACTGACTAAATACAGAAAATAATTTTGATATGGAATTCTGAAGTTTACATTGCTTTTAATGGTATAGAGAAATCTTCTAGTCAAGGTAGTACATACTATACATTAGCATATTTTATTACCAGAGAATCATTTGTAAAGAAGCAGAAAGCGGTGAAACATGGAAGTATAATAATATGAAGCGTATCGTCAAGAAATTTTATTTATGATTACAACATGGCGCAAGGAATGCAGTGATATTAAAATAGATTTTATCAGCACTATTGAATGTTAAATATACAATGAAGGATTAGATACCCCAAAACACCAAAATTCTTAAGTATGTGTAAACTGTCAACGCTTCCATGTCTATGAAAAAGGTGTCGTTAGTTTTACTAAAACAAGCAATTTCATGGTTTGCAATTATAGAAAAAAAAATGCACAAGTGTTAAGGGACGAAAAACGCCACTAATATCCCTTCGATAACCTTAACACGATTATTATTCGTCACAACTCCGATCATGGGTTCTCTGTTGTATTATGGTGGTCTATTCCATACAGCTTATTCTGTCCTCTGAATTATCCATAATATGCGCAGGAGTAAAGGAAAACTAATGGAAAAATAACTTCTGAATAAGACAAAAAAAAATAAACAACCCCAACTTCGCCAACGCACGCTAGTATACATGCACATACACTAAGGATTAAGGCCATTATACAGTCCTCGAACAATTTTGACATTTTTTACCATACCATATATGCTTGATCATATTTAATATGTGATGAGTATTAAGAGTGTACTTGTGGAAAGGTCTGTATGACCTAACTGATTAATACATTTTATCAGTTAGCTATAAATTCTTTATATTATTTGTTAGGATTAAACCAAGGACTTCAAGACAAGAGAAAGTAAACTGGGACCAAAGTTTGGCAATGCTAAATTCTATTATTGAGGTACAACAGATACAAAATGTGATGTGCACAACAAAAAATCCATTGTGACAGCACGAAAAAGTTAGAAACGTCCCTCAGTGAGAGGCCAAGTAGCCTACTACCTTGTAAGAGAGGATAATGTGGTATCAACCATGATTCAGATATCTGCTGAAAATTATTAATCAATCATGCATAAATATATACTGACATCTTATTATATTCTTTCGCTCGTCTTTTCAAAGATTTTATGATGTAGAGAACTTGAAATTTAAAACTGCACATGTATGACCCATATACATAGATCCCTACATACATACATCATACTTACATTCGTAATTACATTCATAACATACAATGAATTAAAATTCATCTACAACTTCGTTTGTCGAATTTTACTTGCAACGCGGTCAGTTTCTAAGACATACCTCGAGGAAGTACCTTCATGGAACTCCCAAAATATACGAGTATATATTCTTTAACTTCCGCATTGCAAACGGGAATTACTTAATAAGCACCTTAACGCACGTTAGTGGTCTACTTTGTTGGTTTTGACAATTTCATAAACTTTTTTTATTTTTGTTGCACGCTTGATTACATTTTCATATTGACAATTCCATACACACTTTCTATACTTATTATTATCTTTAATATTGTAAATTTAAAAGGCCTTCATATTCACCTGAATAATGCAATGATTTCTTATCGCCAGTACACAAGGAAGTATTATCATACCTGTAGCGATCATATTTTTTTTATATACTGTATTCAGAGCTTTGTTTAAATAATGAAAGGGAAGCAATCTTAAACCATAAAATGTGGGTGAGTTTGGGGGCGTCTATCCCAAACTCTGAAGTACAGAAATGATGTTAAAACTGGGTAATGGACGTAAAATTGATAGACATATGTAGTGCTACACTAAAACTAATAAAAATACAATGAACCCTCGTGTGCGTGAGAGAGAGAGAGAGAGAGAGAGAGAGAGAGAGAGAGAGAGAGAGAGAGAGAGAGAGAGAGAGAGAGAGAGAGAGAGAGAGAGAGAGAGAGAGAGAGAGAGAGAGACGAAGCAAAGGAAAATGATTTGACAGAAAGTCGAAATCTGCACCACTGCCAGTATAAGTCCACTTCCTCCCTCCTTCGGGTCGCATAATCATGGCCACATGAAAATGCGGAAATAGCCTCTGCGGTGATCTACTGTATACTTTACATTCCTCAATGTGCTCCCGACGCATCTTTTGACTTATAGAGCATTTTTTATTCTAACCGAGTCTGCTGGGGTGGGGCACCTTACTGGAAAACTGTTTTGAATTCATGAGAACTTGTTCATATATAATATTCAAAAATTATAATATACAACTGAATGCGATTCAATGCTAATCGTGCGAGCAATTAACCTTACTAGAAAGCGTTTTAATTCTAAAAAGCTGATTTTAATGTCAGTTTCAAACACAACAAACAGATTAGTTGCAAATCCATTCATAATTTGAATTATGACCGAGTTAAAGGGTAATAGTCTAGAAAATAATCACTAGGCCTGTTTATAAAGTACATCAGTATTACCACGTAGTAGGCTGGCCCATGGCAGCAGCCGCCCGTTGCGATGTTACAGCTGAAGGGTCTATTGGACTTAAATAGGACTGTCCAGGACAGTTCGATGTTAATTCTTCCTAAAGTTACGGTTCTTTTTCTATGCCTACTTTAACACCCAATATTCTCTGAAATTCGTTACCCATCTCTTTAATATCCCTTAACATCTGACAAGTCACAACACTCCCCATGTTTGCCTTTACTTTATTTTTCTTCGTGCTCAGGTCCAATGAGTTGTTGTTGTTGTTTTTTTTTTGTGGCCCGTCCTGGTGTCACAATCATAAAAAAATATCTATTTGTCCTTGAAATTTTCACATATGTAACGTTGTATCTCATCAGGGTCTCGAGAAACAAAATGTGGAAACTGCAAGTGGATTCTCTTTTTCAGGAACGACTGTACTTGGGAAACAATACGAAAATCCTACCAATTTCCACTCTCCCTTTCCCTATAGGTACACAAAACCGCCAAGTTACAACAAAATACTACAACTTTCCCTCTCTCTCCAACGGTAATTACATTCATAACACGGGACAGTTAGAAACACGAATGGCATAGTTATATGGCTTTGTGGTGACCTCACACACACGAGCTTGGGGCTCTTTCCCGTAAGCACAATTAGGTAATTACACACATCACTAAGTACAAAATGGAACCGATCAGGAGACGGGAAGTTACGAGCTTGGGGCTCTTTCCCGTAAACACAATTAGGTAATCACACACACACACACACACACACACACACACACACACACACACCGATCAGGAGACGGGAAGATACGAGCTTTGGCTCTTTCCCGTAAACACAATTAGGTAATCACACACACACACACACACACACACCACACACACACACACACACACACACACACACACACACACACACACACACACCGATCAGGAGACGGGAAGATACGAGCTTTGGCTCTTTCCCGTAAACACAATTAGGTAATCACAATGTTAGTTCACTGCTATCTTCTGAGAGAGACGAGATTGCTGCTTGGAATGTTCAGATTAAGGAAAACATTGAACAGTTCAGAAAAGAGTTCCAGGAGCTGAATATGGAAAATGATGCCATGAAAACGTCCTTTGCTGATGCACTAAAGGGGAATGTGGCAGTAAAAGAGGCTGTAAAGGTGGTGGCACTGGAAAACATACAAACAGTTGACTATAAAGAGACAGTAATCGAAAAAATGAAAGACGTTGTGATGGAAAGGGCAAACCCACTCATCAGACAGGCACTTGATAAGGAGAAGACAGTGGTAATCTCAGGCATAAGTGAATCCCAGGAGCCAACATGGCAGGGGAGACTTGAAGAAAATAAAGCTAACGTTGTAGACCTGATAAGAAAGCTTGGAGTAGTATGTGGTCCTGAGGATATTGTAAACATACACCAACTAGGTAAATATTTGAGGGAAGGAAAGCCGAGACCAACAAAAGTAACCTTTGAGAGAGGGGAGACATGTAGGGAAATATTGTTGAGAAAAAAAAGTCTAAAAGACCTTCAAGAATGCAAAGAAGTGTTCATTAGACGATACAGAACACAGGAAGAGATGGGAAAGATCAAAAACTTGTTGCAAGAGGCAAGAAGGTTAAATGATGAAAGAAATGAAGAAGAGAAGAAAAATTTTCGTTACGGAATACTTCCAGACAAAGGGGAGATAAAGAAGATAATGACAGAAGATCAGGGGATGGGGCCTCATTAAGATTGTTATACACAAATGCTGATGGATTAGCTGGTAAGGCAGTAGAATTAAAAGATAGGATTCACAACAGTAAGGCAGATATAGTAGCAATTACAGAGACTAAGTTGAGTGAGGACATAAACAGTGTCACAGTTTTTCCTAAGGGCTTCAGAATACTAAGGGTCGAAAGATCTGAGAGGACTGGTGGAGGGATAGCACTGCTCATAAGTGAGAGGATTCAAGTTGAAGAAATAAACTTGGCTATAGAAAGTGAGTTCAGGGAATTTCTTGTTGCTCGCATAAATACTGGGTCAGAGAGCATTATAATAACTGTTGTATACAACCCACCAAGGAACCAAAATAGGCTTGAAATTTATGAGGAAAGTCATATAGGTACGATTGAAGTCATAAACTCAGTTGTTAACATGGCGCGGGAGAAAAAATGTAGGATTTTGATTATGGGAGACTTTAATCATAAAGAGATAGATTGGATAAATCTTGACCCACACAGTGGTGAGGACTCATTTGGGGCAAGATTCCTAGATTGCGTACAAGGGAATTTCCTACACCAACATGTAATGGAACCAACAAGAGCCAGGGGTGGGGATGAGCCATCACTACTTGATCTGGTGTTCACAGATAATGTGTTGGATATTGAAAATATTGAGTATGAACCACCAATTGGAAAGAGTGACCACTGTGTGTTGTTGATGGAGTATATCATTGAAGACATTCTTCCTGAGAGTAGAGGCACTGAGGACATGAGGAGGAACTATCAGAAAGGAGATTACATCAAAATGAATGAGCTTTTTGCAGTTATTGACTGGAGAACCTTATTTTACAACAAATCTGTACAAGAAATGTATGACATCTTTTGTGAGAAATATGGGAAGATAGTAGATTGCTGCATACCTGTCACCAAAGTAGGTGTAATTCATGCCAGAGAGAAATGGTTCGATAATGGGTATAAAAGAGCTAAGGAGTGGAGAGACAAATGCTGGAAAAGGTATAGGAGGAGAAAAAACATAAATGCCTGGCAAACCTACAAAAGAGCAAGAAATGACTACCTAAGTAAAAGGAGAGAGGCAGAGAAAGATTATGAGAGGGACATCACCAGGAAGGCTAAAGAAAATCCCAAGCTTTTCCACAGCTTTATCAGAGGAAAACTGAAGGTAAAAGAACAGGTTTTAAGGCTAAAGAGAGCGGATGGAAGCATCACTGAGACGGACGAAGAGATCTGCAAAGAATTGAACAAGGAGTTTCAGTCGGTATTTACAGTAGAAAATACCCCACCCCCTCAGATTGCAGTGATAGAAGCTCAAGGGCCGGTATTAGAGAACATCAACCTTACAGCCACAGAGGTATGCAAAGCGCTGATGGATTTAGATGTTCATAAAGCTACAGGTCCTGATGACATATCCCCTCATGTGCTTAAAAAATGCGCAAACACAATATCAGTGGCACTAAGTATCATATTTAAGGAGTCATTGGAGTCGGGGGAGATTCCAAGATGCTGGAAACAAGCAAATGTGATACCTATCTTCAAAAAGGGAAGGAGGGATACAGCTCTGAACTATAGACCAGTTTCCTTGACCAGCATAGTTTGCAAACTTATGGAGAAACTACTAAGGAAACATATCTCTCTTCACTTGGAATCCTTCAACTTTTTGTCAGTGAGGCAACATGGCTTCAGAGAAGGAAGATCAACAGTAACAAACTTATTAGAATTTTATGATGAGGTAAGCCAAATCTTACAGGAAAGAGAGGGATGGGCAGATTGCATATTCCTAGACTTCCAGAAAGCGTTTGACACTGTTCCACATGGGAGACTTATTAGGAAGCTGCAATCAATGGCTAGAATAGGTGGAAATGTCTTGGAATGGATAAAAACTTACTTAGAAGGAAGGGAACAGAGGGTTAGAGTAAGACACTCAGTGTCTGAATGGAGAAGAGTTAGTAGTGGAGTTCCACAGGGTTCAGTTTTAGGGCCACTTTTGTTCCTTGTATATGTAAATGACCTACCAGAGTCTGTAAATTCATTCATGAATATGTTTGCAGATGATGCAAAGATTGTGAAGAAAGTAAAAAACGAGAACAATGGTAGAGAACTTCAGGAGGATCTAAATAATCTGCATGAGTGGTCAGAAAAGTGGCTAATGAAATTCAATACCTCAAAATGTAAGGTAATGAGAATGGGTACAAGTGCAAGAAGGCCCAAGCTTGACTACTCGGTGGCTGGAGTACAACTTCAAGAGACAGAAAATGAGAGAGATCTAGGAGTAAACATACTGGCAGATTTGTCTCCAGAAATACATATAAATGGCGTAGTAAGGGCAGCATATGCATTCTTATCAAATGTAAGGGTAGCCTTCAGGCACATGGACAAGGAAATGTTCAGAAATATTTATGTAACCTATGTGAGGCCAAAACTCGAATATGCAGCCCCCTTTTGGAATCTGCACTTGAAAAAGCACATAGCTAAGCTTGAAAAAGTTCAAAGACATGCCACGAAACTGGTGCCAGAAATACGCAATCTCGGTTATGATGAGAGGCTGAGGGAATTAGACTTGCCATCACTCGAAGCTAGAAGAGTAAGGGGGGATATGGTGACAGTCTTTAAATTCCTTCATGGTTATGATAGAGTGGATAGGGATCGATATTTCGATATGGCTGGCTCTAGAACTAGAGGTCATAGTTTGAAGCTTCGGAAGAAAACTTGTTTGCAGGATGTAAGGAAATACTTTTTCAGTGTAAGAGTAGTTGATAATTGGAATTCGCTAAGCGAGGAGGTAGTTAATGCTACCTCAATCCATAGTTTCAAGGACAGGTATGATAAGTATCACTAAGTCTAAAAATGGAACCGATCAGGAGACGGGAAGATACGAGCTTTGGGCTCTTTCCCGTAAACACAATTAGGTAATCACACACACCGTAATTGCTAACTCAATCCATAGTTATAAGGACAAGTATGATAAGTATCACGAAGTACAAAAATGGAACGGACCAGGAGGCGAAGAATTACGAGCATATGACTCTTTCCCGTAAACAAAATTAGGTAATTACAGACACATACAGAGAGAGAGAGGTGAGAAATGGAATTGGCATGGGAAAGGATTTTAAAATGACTCAAGAGAGAGAGAGAGAGAGAGAGAGAGAAAATGAAATTGGCATGGGGAAGGATTTTAAAATTACTCATGAGAGAGAGAGAGAGAGAGAGAATGGAATTGGCAAAGGACAAGGATTTTAAAGTGATTAATCAGGCACAAGATGGAAAGTCTTTTGGTGTCAAGGCGGGCGAAGGGGAAGACTTAAGCAATGCGACGATGAGTTTATAATAATTATCTATTTATTTATATACCATGATGATCATTTTCATCTCAAAGTGCATTAAATTATGGATTATTTCAGAAATTTCACAGCATGTTCAGTTTCCTAGCGCAAGTAAGATCTTTTTTATTTCTCATTAAATGAATTCAGTTATAAACATTTTTCCCCCATGTGTTGCTGAGCATTTTTTGTTGTTGTTTGGGAACATCTGTTGTCTTCTGAGGAAACCAAAGTCATTGAAGATAACAGTAAACGACGGGAAACTTTCTTGTGGACACGTATTTCTTCGTGCAGGACTTTCATAAAAGCGCAACTGCAGACAAACATAGCGATTGGTATATACGATATATTAATCATTTTTCATATTCTGGTCAAATTTCTCTCTCTCTCTCTTTTCAAAGGAGATATCTAAACCTTGTGTAATATATATATATATATATATATATATATATATATATATATATATATATATATATATATATATTCACATGTTGAAACAAGTTTCACTTTAGCATAAGTAAACCAGACACAGTAATACAACATTAAAAATCAGCTTTCAACGTGGTTTATTCTTGACGGCAATTTCAACAATAATTCTCAAATAAATAAGACTGCCTGATACCGCAAATTATATGTAAAATATATAATTACCATATCATTCATCACACTCGAGAAGATGAAATAACTAAGTCAGAAACCACAGTTTTGGCTAATCTGATTGTTTTAGTTTTAAACTCTAAGTGTAGACGACTCTCATGCGACGAAGTAATGAATTATAAAGGTCTCCTCACACTTATACAAAATATATATATATATATATATATAAATAAATAAATAGATAAATAAAAATTATTGTAATATTTGCAGATAATATGTTGGTTATATATTTAAAATGCTGCCTATTTATGAAGTCTGGTAATTTGTTAGCTAAGGGGCATTAAGTTAAATGCGTCAGTAATTGATGTGTAAAATCAAAGAATAAAAATAATAATAATAATAATAATAATAATAATAATAATAATAACCAAATAAGAAGCGTTGCCTGTGATGCGACCTGAAGATAAGCTTTATGTGCAAAATATTTATGTAATTACTAAACAGTCGAGATTAATGACCTGCTAATCTTCGTGGGGTATCACAAACGTAAAATTGCTATTCCGCTGCATCTAACATATCGGAATATTGCAAATTATTGCAACGACATTATATAATTATCCCAATTAAAGCATAAAATATTGAAGTGTTGAGAGATTTGCGAAGTGAATACTTCATCAGACATATGTCAGTTTACAACCAGGATGCCAAAAGAATAGGCCGGTAAATAAAAAAAATATATATATAAACAATGGAATAATAGACAGGATGAATACGACAAACTGGTCAAGGGTGACTTTGAGTTGTAAGGACGAGGAGGAGCAACATGGAAGGTGATGATGTCCTTAAGTGGCACACTCCAACCCCCACACACAGCATTACCCGGCTTGCAAAGAAGACCTATACCTCTTCTCTCAACGACACCTTTTGCAAACGCACCACACCCCCTTAAGCGATAACTAGGGTGACATTATTAAACATCTATATTCAACTTTATTCACTTACACTGTAATGAAATGTTTAAACTTGCACTCTGGGAGATATAAGACAAAATGTCAAACGATGGTAAAGGCACAATTCGCAGGTGTTGGGAGTGAGGCGCAGATTCACCTGCTTAGCACAATACTGACTGCCTGAGTCTGTACCGGTCTGCAAGCCGTGTATCAGCCAAGTCACTCCTCCCCCATCCACCAGTATCCCCCAAAGGTTCCTTACTCCTTCGCCTCCTACCTACCATCTCCCGCCCTAACCTATTCTTCTACCGAATGATGAGCCAACCTCTTCTAAGTCTAAACCCTAGTCACCCAATCGGTCCTAACTTGCCTCCTCTACTTATACTAGTTTTCTTGCTCTGCAAAACTCATCGGCACTACTCTCTCTCTCTCTCTCTCTCTCTCTCTCTCTCTCCTCTCTCTCTCTCTCTCTCTCTCTCTCTCTCTCTCTCTCTCTCTCTCTCTCTCTCTCTCTCTCTCTCTCGCCTACGGCATTTTAATCCCTAAAACAATTTATCGTTTTCCAACTACCCTTTCCATCTCCAACGACCTTTAATTCTCATTTAACCCTTTCCAGAATTGGTTCCCTCTCAAAGGAATCATCTCACTATCTTTTATGGTTGTTTATAAGTTTAGGCTACAGGCTATGCTCCTTGCTATGAATATTTTTGTTTACTTCAAACGCCTAAATAAAACGTGTACCATATATTACGCCCTCATAGAACACCGACTTTGTTCACAAGAATGCATATTTCAAGGTGATAACTGGAAAAGCAGTAATAAAGTTTCACGACTGACCCATCAACGTGAATAGCAGCAGCTGCCTGGCGAACAGCAGCATGCGTAATATGAGGGGCAATAAGAGCAGGAAAAATTTAACAAATTGTCATTCATTGTCTTCGATGGGCGTATGTCCCATTACAGGCTCGCTCTTTTGTGCTTGACTTCCGCTGTTGGTATTATGACCTCTATGCATATATCCTGTAACACGTGCCTCTCTCTCTCTCTCTCTCTCTCTCTCTCTCTCTCTCTCTCTCTCTCTCTCTCTCTCTCTCTCTCTCTCTCTCTCTCTCTCTCTCTCTCTCAAGATGCATCTGCAGTGCTTCCTACGCGAATTTAAGGTCCACACACACACACACGTGTGCTACGCTAATATATTACCTATAAGCTAAATCTACAGTAGCAAGAAAGACAATAACTATTCTAATATGATCATCAGCGTAATTATCAAAGTCATGCCCGTAAAATGCCAGAAAATATAATTAACTCACCACAAGGCGTTATTAAATCTCAGAAATTAGAGCGAATAAATCTTGCCCTCCGACATCCACACCACAGGTAGCCCAACAAGTGAAGTGTCGCTACTAAATGTACAGGGGAGGTAAACTGAAGTAACCAAATTTAAGGAGTATATTTATATTCTTAACATTTTTTTTAACCTTTATTTCCATTTCATTACAATGGGTATTCGTCAGCCAGGGCAAGCCCCAACCCCCCACTGTGATGTCCAACCACAGCAGTTCCTGCCAGTAAACAGCTTAAACTCTCGGTCTTGGACGGGGACCGATCTTTCGACCTCGTGAATGCGAAGCCAGCGCGTTACCACTGTACTAGCCAGTGAATTACGGTTCCTATTTTTCGTGATAACTATATTTTCAAGCTTTAATCTGCTATGCAGATTAAAGGATATAGCAAGGGAGCTCTAAAATATCCCAGCAAATGATGCTAATATTTTTTTTTACCCTGTAAGGATGACATTCTGAACCAAGCGGTAAAAGGTAGCAACTAACCTCACCTGTGGCGAACTGGCAAAGAGGTACGAAGGTAGGAGAAGAGGAGGAAGACAGTGAGAGATAGCAGATGTTCAGGGAAGAAACAAAGAAATAAATAAAAAATGCAGAGAATTCAAGGGAGAAGAGTAAGGTATATCACGAGTGACTTCTCTCGTAAATGCATACCAAGAGACAATAAAAGCCAACACTCAAAAAGCTACATACAACTGCAGTTGTATTTTTTTTTTTTTTGCGAGTTAATTTATATTTCAGCCACAATAGGGATTGCAACACATAAAACTTTTACCCTTTCCATATACCATAAGGTTAAGAAAAAAAAAAGACGATCGAATCAATTTAACATTACATACTTTCCGTGAAGCTTATCTTATTCTATAACAAACAAATAAGAACCAATCTAACATGTGGTGTATCTCTAGGTGTAAATCCAAACTAGCAAAATGTCTCAGATACTGAAAACGTGGCATCAGTGAGGCGGTAGCAGTAGTGGTTTGACAGGTAGTGGAAGAACTTCCCAGAATGGACTACTTTATCTACTTAGTAGATTTGGCGCGCTTTTTTGTGCCGGTTTATGTATGGCTTTACGACTAGCTGACCTAGCTTCTTCATTCCTTGTTGCCTGTCAGTCAGTCATTTCCTTGAGGGACGTTTGTCAGTTAGTCAATATT
>JAXCGZ010013807.1:0-53643 GCA_037179515.1 Halocaridina rubra | reverse complement strand
GAGAGAGAGAGAGAGAGCTAGCTCTGCCTCTGATGATGGAAATAAGCCTATTCTGCTGCATCATAAAAACGCCTAAAAATTGATACACTTTTCATTTATGAGTTTACTTAGTTGGGTGGCAGCTAACTACCAACTAAAATAGCTCTTGTTATACTACAGACACCAGAAAATTATATTTTTCTTTCTTCACTTCTTGCAAGCGGTGCAAAAGGTTAAAATGATGCTGCTCTAGATAATTTTACAATTTGTCATAGACGGCTTAAAGGAAAAGAACTGAAAAGGCACAATTAACAACACAAACACAAAAAATAACTCTGCAACTAACCTCCAAGCTTCTACTGCTGTCCATATACACTGCACCAATAATAGCTTCCACCAAATCTCCAAGGCATTTAGGAACTTGGATTTCCTGAAGATTTAAAATAATTTTCTCTCATATAATCAATAACATTATCTATAACAGTACAAACTTCCAGTACCAAGAAATAAATAAATAGTAATATCAATAATTCTGCATGACAACCAATAAGTTAGAAGTCAATAATTTTGCTGTAATACGTACTTCAATACTGTGATCTTCTTCTTCTGTTATGAGCTCATATCTGGGTGTTTCATGACGAGAGAGGATTACAAATTTATCTATAGCTGCTTGAAGTTTGGGTGCCATGTGCAACAGGTGCCGCTGCAGTCCAAATTTGATGGCTACTCTTGCAAGAGTCTCATTGTTGACAAAATATGACCTGAAAAGTCGGAAGATGACTTCTAATAGTGAAACAATAAAAGATAATAATATAAATTTTTCAAGAAGATTGAAAGTTAAGCACTGCAGAAGCTACCTTAAACATATAAATCTGTAATAATATACATGACGATAAGAGTAATTGATACATCTACTCTTGAAATAAAGATCTTGTATTCCCTAAAAATATGAACACATACATATTACAATTGGATGTTTCTCTGATATTTCCTAAAAAATAAGGAAGGTAAGGAAATGGTATAATTCAAACTTCACATATAGGAAAAAACAAAGCAAAATGAAAATACAAAATTTTCAAGGGGATAAACCATATTAAGAGAGTATTTTCTAGATATGAACTACTGCAAGAAGTTTGTGGTCGAGATTTATACAACTGATATATAATCTATAAACAATTAAGGTAAAATTTGCGAAATACAGTTTGTTTGGTGTGTCAGAGGAACTTTTTGGTAAAAAAAAAAAAAAAAAAACACACACACACACACACAACAACAACAACTTGCTGATGCTGAGGAGTGTGCCCCATTTTCTGGAGTGTGAAAAGGAAAACCTCCTCTAAAAAGAGATACAAAGTAACAATGAAAAGAAAAGAATATGGTATGCACTGAAGAAATACTTGAAAGGACTCGTGAAAGAAATCTCTGACATGGGAGGTAGATCAGAAAACATGTGGAGCAGCAGCAGTAGGCCTAGCAAGGCCTTCCTTGCCCTCCCAAGGTAAGCATTTATGTTGGATTTATAACACTGATGACACTGCACTTGAGTGCTGAGGTTGTGGTGCTTGGATCCATACAATATGTAGTAAGATTAGCACCAACCTTTATAATATACTTGGTGATAACTATGATCATTAAGAACTTGAAATAAAATGTAAACCCTGTGCAGCTTTAATGAGGAATTACTCTACGTTTTTGAAAATAATCGATGAGATGAAATAGGAACTAAAAGATCCATTGATAAACTAATAAAAACCCAGTGAAAAAGATCAATGAAGACAAAAAAAATCTGAAAACAACTTTGGTAACTATGATTGATGATCTTCAGAATGAGAGTAAGAATAGACATGACAGTCTCCAAGCAAATGACTCCAGACCACAAACATATGCAAATGCAGTGAAGAATATATGGATTGTTAAGCCACAATATGAGAACACTGTTGAACACCAAAAGAAGCAAATAAAAAAGGCCTTATCAACTACAGTGCTCCTACCCTGGATCGCGTTTCTAGGCTCGCGTTTTCACTGTACCACTTTTTTTTTTTTTTTTTTTTTTTGGCAAATTATTATTTTATTTTTTGAGTATATGCAAAAATATTAAAATATTGAAAAAATAAAAATTTTCAGTATTTTCATTTTTCTATTGAAAAAAACAAATTTCATTATTTAATTGATAAAAAAAAATTATTTCCCAACCTACGAATAATAAAACGTAAAAAAATAGTAAAAAACATAAATACTGATATATAACTCACAGTACAGGGTATTGCATCATGTCAAATAGTGTCCGATAGCATACAATGTATTGGGGTCGCACCTAAGTGAGCTAGCATATACTGTATATTAAAATTTCCAGTAGTTTCATGATTTTATTGATAAAAAAATGTATTTCTTAGCCTAAGAATAATAAAACAGTAAAAAACATATATACTAACAGTACTGCACCACGTAAACTACAATACCATTATCAGCGTTTCGGAAAACGCAAAGGCTCTCACCTACGTGACCTAGTGAATATTAAAATTTTCATTATTTTATTGATAAAAAAGTATTTCCTAGCCTAAGAATAATAAAACAGTAAAAAATAGTAAAAAACATAAATACAGTACTAACAGTATTGCATCATATAAAATACGATACTGGTATCACGTTTCGGAAAACGCAAAGGCTCTCACCTACGTGACCTAGTGAATATTAAAATTTTCATTATTTTATTGATAGAACAAGTATTTCCTAGCCTAAGAATAATATAACAGTAAAAAATAATAAAAAATATAAATACTAACAGTATTGCACCATGTAAAATACGATACCGCTATCAGTGTTTTGGAAAATGAAAAGGCTCTCACCTACGTTGCATGCTGTTATTTATAAAGTAACAGGTGTTTTTTTAACAGTGCAGGGAGGTTTTATACAGTATGTAAACGTAAAAATTATTGTGAAATACCTATGTACATGAGTATGTCATGTAATTACCACTTCATTCACCGTAATTTTATCTATCACTTTCATATAAATTTACGTTGCATGCTGTTATTTATGAAGTAAGCAGTGGTTTGTTAACAGTACAGGGAGGGTTTATACAGTGTAAACGTAAAAATAAATTAAAATATCAATGTACATATAGGCTGATCCTACTCCGCGATTTTCCTGTCTCGCGCCGGGTCCCGGAACCGAACCATCGCGATAATGGAAGGAACACTGTATACTTATTAATATAGACTTAAGACATATATAATGGTTAACTAGTTATGAATTTTCCAACTTAGGAAGACTTGGAGAAAGCAAAGAAAGCTTTACAAGATGAAGAGAGGTTAAATACTATAACTAAAGTAGGAAACACTTTTGTCCCTAAAATCATCATCACATACATAGAGAAACCAATCTCGAATGGAGATGGTGACGTAGTGGAAGAAGAAATAGTTAAAACTATTGTAAGGAAAAATTAATATCTGTAGAGCATAATCACTGATGATGATGACTTGAGGGTCGTCAGATGAGGGCTGCAAGGAATGAACTGAAACATGTGACTTTTAGATATTCACCTGAGGTAAGAAAGATATATGAAAATGGTGACTATATCTAAATGAAATCATGCAGACACATAGTGTACAACAGCTATCATGTTACTGTAAGCCATTATTGGCAGAAATACGGACATAAAAAAGAAAAATGCAATAAAAAAGCATAGGGAAAAGGTCCTACAAGTGGAAAATGTTCAAATGGGCATGAAACAAAAACATGTAATGTTTGCAAAAAGAAGTGCGCAATCTGTGTGCACCAAGGATATACTTCAGTCATTGAGCATACAAGATTTGATATGACCTGCTCGATGCATAAAATTGAACTGGGAAAAATTATCAATAACAGGAATCATGGCCTCTAATACTCTATTACATTGTGCATTGATAAACACACAATCTGTGTAAAATAGAATATTTGAAATTAGAGCATTGATAAGCGAACTTTCGTTAATATTACTAGTAACTGAGACATGGTTAAGAAAAGATAATGTTTTGAAAATAAATGAAATTACTCGGAATACACAGATTCTATCCTGTGGATAGAGAAGACAGAGCTGGTGGAAGTGTAGCCATATGCCTATCAGAGAGGTTTACCAAAATTAAACTGTGCAACAGTCGCAGATATGGTACTTTTGTGCATTTAGTAATTTATTTTAATTTTGAGACCAAAATAAATGAATTTGTTGTGATTTACAGCTCGCTAGATAGAGGGCATTTTGCTAGTATTGCTGATGATTTCAGTTCACTAATGAACATGGTAATAAATGTACACCGAAAGGTATATGTGTCTGGGGACTTTAATATCTGGCTGGATTGCTCAGAAAATCAGCACAGAAAACAGCTTTTTGAGATTATAGAATAATAATTATAAAAATGTGATTGATAAGAATACGTCACGCTCGAATCACAATGATGATGATATGGTGAATACTGAAGTGGAATCTGATTTTTGTTTGTCATACTATCATAAACTTGTTTAAATTAAAATTGGGGGACAAAAATTTTTTTAAGAAAAAAAAATTACATTTAGGAACAAAACCTTGTTTGAACAATGAAATTTAATATACAATGCCATGACCCTATTAAACTTTAGAAGACTCCAGATCTTCTCGTGTAAATGATGTGTCAAACAGGGTTGCATAAAAAATAAGGATTGTGTAAACTGTTTATCGTAGATATATAATGAGGCATTTAGAGAATACATACATACATATACCTTGGCTGAGAATAATATGATAAAATATGTCCTATAGTAGAGAAATACATGACTGAAAAAGAGAGTTGTCCACGGTATAACTCTGATATTGCAAAAGGCAAGGAAGGAGAATGAGAATATCTACTAAAGAAAAAAGTGGAGGAGAAAACGTCTTACCTTTGGAAAAAATATGTCAGGATCAAAAATAAAGTGAACATATTTAATTTTACTATAGGAAAATAGGAGAAGCACGAACAAACATCTCAGTTACATTTAATGTTCAATACACTTATTTGCAAGCCAAAAAAAAATCACTCACTGGTGGCAACACTGACATAATTTTGGCTGGGCAATTTTCAAAATACTTTAAAGAGAAAATATTAAAAATTTATAGTAATATAACTGAAGTGCAAAGTCGACAAAGAATTATTTTCCTGATTTGCCATTATGTACACTAGGTAAATTTGGAATGAATGAAGAGGATATTTATAGGCAAAAATGTGGGATTATCCCACAGAGTGAGAAAGATATCTGCGTAAACCTACCTTTGAAAAGTTGTATTGTCCATCAAAAGTTAAAAAGCGTCTTACAGACCAATATCAACTTTATCATCTCTATCAAAGGCTATAGATATTGCTGTGCACAAACAATACATTACTTAGAGAAAATAAAGATGATTCTTGGTAATCAATCAGCCTATAGGAAACACCATTTGACTGACTGCTTTATATACCATAATAAGTGATATAATTACTTGTTTGGATAATGGCAAGTGTGGTGTTTTGATCCTTTTAGACTTGAGCACTGCTTTTGATACTGTGGAGCATGAGCAATTAATAAATTACTTAGTAAGCATTGGCATAGATGACACAGCAATGAAATGGTTCAAAAACTATCTGGCAGGTAGAACTTACTATGTTTCAAGGAATGGCACCAAATTAATCAGTATGAGACTCAATAGGGGTGTGTCTTGGCTTTACTTTGTTTACTGCGTATACAACTGAGCTGTTATGGTCCTTACGAGAATACAATGTTAAATTTACGTTGTCTGCTGACGACACAGTTGTATTTAGTTCTAAATAATATTGAACAAAGAGTAAGGACTACAAATTGTATTTTAAGTGATGTAAAAAAGTGGATGGACATGAAAAAATTGAAGATAAATGAATGGGAAACAGAATGTATGTTGATAGGCACTCGATACAGCATAAACAGTGATATTAAAATCCATTCAAAGAAATGATGTGGATATCACCCTATCAGAATCAGTAAGTCACAGGATTTATTCTTGAGAAAAATGTATTGTTAAATAAGCAAATTCAAAAAGTTTTGAAAAATGCCAACTATAACCTGAGGAATATAGCTTTCATCATGAAAGATATTGATAAAAGTTTAGTAAAAATGAGTTAGTTCAGTGGAACCTCTAGTCACAAACTTAATATGTTCCTTCCCTATTCGCAAATCAAAACGTTCGTGACCTGAAACAATTTTTCCTACTGAAATTAATGTAAATCCAATTAATCCATTCCCCAGCCCCAGAAATATACCTTTTATTTTCTTTATAGGTTTATATGTGGCAAAAATATAGAATGGAATGAAAAATAACTTTAATTATAGAAAAACACCGAACTCTAATACTAAGATAAAACATGATACTTGTATTGCACTTTAACTTTGTGGCTGATAGTTGCTGGCACATATGGATGGTGGTGGGAGGAGGAGAAGGACAATTCCTTTGAAAGAGAGCCCCCTTCCATAACAATGTTGGGCATCTGTACAGGTATATCTGGTGTTTTCTCTCATTGTTCTCTCTTGCAAAATGATTCACTGGCTGGTATTGGCACAAGAAAATGATCCAGAGAAATTTGACTTTTCCTTTGTTGAAGAAATTTTTGGATATGGGACACCACATTGTCATTTATTATGTTCACTGCTATATTGTTAACAGATTTGTTATGGTGATGCCTCTCAATGAAAGCCTGCACTCACTCCATTAACTAAATATATCTTTCATGTTACCACTTGAAACCTTCACCCTCTCTTCCTCCTCCTCCACTGATTGCTCCTCCAGGATAGTCTTGACTGCTCACGTTGCAACTCGAGAATTTCTTGAGGTGAGGTCTGGTCTGTGGTCCTCCAGCAGCTCCTCCACATCTTCCTCACTGATCTCCAAGCCCAAACTATTGCCCTTGGCCACAATCTCGTTCACTACAATGACAGCTGTCTCCTCCTTGAAACCCTCGAAGTCTCTATCAGCCTCACAACCTGGCCAAAGTTTCCTCCAGGCAGACTGCAACATGCAGTAAGAGACCTCCTTCCATACCTTGTCAATGAGGTTTATGCAGTGGAGGATATTGAAGGGGTCTTTCCAGAATTCACACAGGGTCAAATCTATGTTGTTGGTGACCCGGGAGCAACTGGAAAATACTCCTCATATATAAAAATGATTTGCTGGTCCATGGGCTAGAGGAGAGGAGTGGTGTCAGGAGGCAGAAATTTTACTTTTATGAAATTATATTCAATATCAAGGTCTTCTTCCAAACCAGGAAGATGGGCAGGAGCACTGTCCATTACCAGAAGACACTTACAGGGTAAATCTTTTACCTTAAGATATTTCTTGACTGCTGGCGCAAAAATTTCAGTCAACCATTCTATGAATAGGATACGTGTTATCCAAGCCTTGCTATTTGACCTCCATATTACTGGAAGTTAGAAGTCTAGTCTTTGACACATTATCGAGCTTAAAAATGCGCAGATTTTCAAAGTGGTAGGCTAGAAGAGGCTTAATACTGTAATCCCTACTTGCATTAGCACAAACTAAAAGTGTAAGCCAGTCCTTCATCGATTTGTGGCCTGGCAGTGCCCTCTCCTCTTGGGTTATACAAGATCTTCTAGGCATTATTTTCCAAAACAGTCCCGTTTCAGCACAGTTAAAAACTTGCAGCGAGACATAATCTTCACTTTAAAAAAACTTTGCAAATTCCACCACATAGGCATCCGCTGCCTCTTAGTCCAAACTAGCCACCTCTCCATGCCTAATAACACTATGAATTTCAGTTCGTCAACAAAATTTTTCAAACTAGCCTCTACTTGCTTTAGATTTGTCAATTTTAGTGTCACTAGCACTTGGAGGTTTTGCTACTAAATCATGGTGTAACTGTAGAGCCTTTACGCATATAATAGCCTCGCTAACACTATCTAGGCCAAGCTCTTTTCATTATCCAAATTAACATAGTATTTCTACCTCTTCTATTACTTGAGACCTATGTTTCATTAAGATAGTCACTCTTTAGCTATGTCAGCAGCCTTTAAGGCCTCTTTATGCTTTAAAATAGTACAGATGGTTGATTTCGCCATGTCATACTGCTCGGCGAGATCAGAAACACAAACAACGTTTTCATGTTTAGCTATTATTTCATTCTTCGTTTCCACAGTAATACGTTTAGGCTTTTTAACGTCACAATCACTGGCACATTTCACTTTCTTGAGAACCATAATGAAGGCTAATTTAAGATAAAAAGCAAAAAATCTGTAAACCTTCAACAAAAGAATAACCAGCGATCTTCACAGTGCACGTACTAACGCAGAATTAACAGCAAACACATGGTAGCATGGGCGGATGTGCGTTAGTACCTCATTTTGTTAGCAAGTCAATTCAAATTTGTTTGCATCCTGTGGTCGTAGATCGATTTGTTCCTGGTTGGGAGCATTTGTAATTGGAGGTTTAACTGTATATAATTTCGTAATCAGTAGGCTTAATTACTGTAATGCATTATATTACAATCTTTGTGCAAATCAGTTAAAGAAAATACAACTAGTATTCAAGAGAGCAGCTAGACCGATAGTTGGCTCGTCACCAAGAGAGCAAATTACACCAGTTCTTATTGATCTATATTGGTTACCAAATAAAGTGAGAAGTTTTTTTAAGATATGTCCTTACAAGTGTAAAAATAATGGAAAACCAGGATACCTAAGAAATATATTACAATGCTTCAATCCTGTGACTGGTGTATCTGTTAGCCATTTGTATATAGTACACAGGGTTAATGAGCTGAGGAAAAAAAAAGAAACTGGTACAGTACTAGCAAATAAAAAAAAAATATATAAATGAATGTGAAAATATAGATTGTAAAAGAGATCCTGAAAACTCATTTATTCAATAGATGCTATGATTTACAAGAGGATATAATTAATGTCGAATATAAACTTTAAATCAGTGAGATTTGATCTGGCGGGACCCCCTAGGGGTGGATGACAGACCTTAAACACACCAGAAGTAGTAAGGAGTAAGTAAGTAATGGGATAAAATGTATAAAAGCAACACTGATCAGATAACGCAGCAACTGATGAAATTATGGTACATCAAGAGAGTGGATATAGTAGTACTAATATAAAGTGTTAAAAATATATGTTGAAATTAGGCAAACAAAAGGGACAGAGGAGTAAAGTTGTGACCAGTCAGGATGAAAGACACATATCCTGGTGCAAACAGTGTATCTCATTTTACAGTCACATACTTCCATCCAGATAGTTTATAAGCAAGCACTAATGCAAGAGAGTAATATACATTAAAAAAAAAAAAAAAAGAAGACATACCCCAGACAGAGAGCGAGGCTTCAGGGCTTTCAGGACAAATCTACATGTTGGAGCAGACCCTGAAACTTAGATACATCTTGGGAGGATGGGCTCTATAGCTAAAAGCAAAAGAAAAGTACTAAAAGCAAAAGAAAAGTACATATGCTAAAAGGAGAACCCATCACCAAGACAGTGAAGAAACATCCAAAAGAATAAATGAAGCAAGACAGTACCTCAGAATGGTGAAAAAACAAACAGAAGTTGCAGCAGCTTCAGCAAGAACCACTGAGTCATTGGGCAAAATAAACTCGTGATAAAAAGACCTCTAAGAAGATAAAATCCACAAAAAACTCAACACTCTAGAAAGAATGGCATCATAAAATATTGGGGAAATCCCAAACTATGCCTGGAAATCACAGCCAAAAAGAAAGAAAGACATCACTTTCGGAGAAAGGAGCAATTTATGTTAACCAATATAGAAGAGGCACAATTCTTGACCATCCAAAAACACAATCAGTCTCCAGTGAGAAAACACTGTGGTCAACTAAAAAAAAAAGCCAGACAAGTAAATAAAAGGCAAGTTGATTCCAGAAGCCTAAGAACAAGTAGTCAAACAAGGACTAAATCCCCCTCCCTCTCAAGTAAATAAGCATTATCCATACCAAGCAACAGGAGGAAGAATTGCACTGTAACATATAAAAGAGGAAATTGCAAACATACCCAATGGGAAAAATACAACAAACTCTCCTACCTATATTGGCAAGGCAGACACACACAGACAAGGCAAAACCCATGCCAAATGCAGATCGCACCCACTGAAGTCAATGCAAAAATACAATTACTTACAATGTACTAAAGGAAATGAACTGCTACCCTATACATTAAATTGGGCAAAAAGATCTTTATAAAAAGAAGGGAAAAAATTAAATAAAAGCAAAGCAGAAAAACCGTCCTAAAAGAAGGCATACCTATGATCAACCAAAAGCGACAGATATATACACTAGTCCTGACCTCCCAAAAAGAGTCATTCACAATGAGAAAACTCTGCGGTAAAAAAGTTACACAGATAGCAAAATAAACTCAGTAAAACATGAACAGTCCAAGAGGTATACAGACAGCAAAATAAACTCAGTACAATATGAGCAATCAACCAAAAAAGCCCCTCTCAAAAAATATGCACCAATCAAGGCAAGGGAAAGGAAGAAGGATTGCATTACACTAGTGTAAAGAGAAAACACAACAATCTAACACAAGGGACTATATAACCATTAAGAGTGAGAAGCCACAATCAGAACTAAAATCCCCACTCTCTTACTGCACTAGGAAAGCACAGAAGCAAAAAGAGGAATAAGAAATTAAAAATTAACTATGCCAAAAAGCAAAGAGCAACCACAGAAGCCAATACAAAAACACAATTACATATTTATACACTAGAAGCAATAAGCTGCCATTACAATTACCAAAATGGGAACAAGGATCACCCAAAAAACACAAAAGAAACAAAAATATTAATCTAAACAGGTGAAAAAAAGGAAAAAGAAATGAACATATGGGTGGCCACTGCCAAACAAAAACCATGCCAAGAAGCATGTGCGCCCACAGAAGCCAATACGAAAATACAATTACATATTAATACACTGAAGGCAATAAGCTAGCACCACGAATATCGATGTAGGCACATAGGTCATCAAATAATATGGTAAATAAATGAAACAAATGTACCTATCTGAACAAGATTTAATATAAATTGCAAGAAACTAGGGGTGGCCACTGCCAAATTACAAACCAGATTAAAATGGAATGAATAAACTTTTCAGATGGTTCTACCATCCTTATACTTGCCAAAGAACTTTAGAATTCTTTGAGGCATCATATTTCCATCAGTTGTTATTTTATTTGGCAATATTTACCTTGATCACTAAATCAGTCTGTGCTCACGTTACTACTTCACCTAGCAATATTTATCCTTACAACCCCCTGAGGGAAAGCTAAAATACATCCTCCGTGTTGCCCTGCATGTTGTAAGAGTCAACTAAATGGGGCAAAGCGAGGGGATTGGGAATTCCCTCCTCTTTATTTTCTCTTCCCAAAGAGTCAAGAGTATTTTGTCTTGACTCAGCCAATCCCCTTATATGAGGAAAATGGCTCATATATATAGACAGACAATGAAATCAATCTGTTCACCTGTTGGTGCTTCACCTAGCAATGCTTGCCCTAATCACTAAATTAATCTGTTAAAACTAATGCCCTTTTCAGGAGGAGTAGCTCTTGAAAGTATTTCTGCTTATGGGTATCAGGGTTGAGGTGTAGTCAATATCTTTGCTACAATATTTTATTCAATATCATGCTTCAAAAATTTTGGCAGAAATATTTAAGTAACAAACACCTCTTGATCATTCATCTGTATCTGGCATATTACTGTCTACAGCATAGGATATAACGAAGGTACACTGGGGAAGCAAGGGTGATATCACCAGCTGCACTGTAACCTAGACTATATTTTGTTTACTATAGATTTAAATCAGTTAGCACACATTTGTTTAAAATCAGTATGAGAGTCATTTGAAAAACCTTTGTCTGAGCAACAGCTCAAGCTGTTATATAAGAGATGCTTTAGTTTATTGGTACAGTAAGATTCTGTATACTCAATTATGGCAAAACTTATTGCTATATGGCTATACATTTAGTGCTTCAACTTATATCAGCTGTAGATTAAAAATCATTAGTATAGGAAATCTAGTGTAATATGTAGTACAGAATCACCACATCTTTGTATTTACTGTCTACATGATCAGTTTTTTATTTTAGTGGCAGTCACTCTACATGACAGAAATATTTTTTTTTTATGAGTAACACCGGGACAGGCAAGAAAAGTGCACTCATCAATTAAGGCCCGGGCACAAAGAAAACATTAAGACAAAAAAAAAGTAAAATGTTAAGGACAAGGCAGATATGAGGTTATAATGCACAAGAGGAAAAGGAAAGGGTAAAAGCAGAGTCAAAGTACAGAGGACCTATATATATGGCAGGAGTTCGCCCTGAGATGACGACAGATCCGTTTTTTAAAGGAAGATACTTATAAAAATTAGGAAGGACAAAAGGAGGAAGAGAGTTCCATAGTCTGGAGGTAGATGGGAAGAAGCAGTTGCTGCACCGACCAAACCGTGAGCTACAAATTTCCACACAGTACCTGTGAGACGAGCTGCTTGGTGAGTGTTATGCGGCCTTGGCAGTGGGGGAGGGATGCAACTCGCCAACTCATCAGAGCAGGAATGGAAGTACTTTAGTAGCAATTTAAAAGACAAAGGGATCATACCTTACGGCAAAGAAAGAGAATCCATATTAAAAGTATGAGAAGGGTCATTAATGAGTCTGGCTGCCTTAGCTTAAACCCTATAAGGGAGATAAGTATATGAAGAATCACCCCAGATGTGCGAGCAGTATTCTAAGCGGGGATGGATAAGACCTATACATATTTTAAGTAACTGTAAAGAGGAAATGTAATGACAAAAATGAAACAGAACACCCAATTTTTTGGATGCAGATTTAGAAATTTTGATTATGTGATTCCTCCAATATAAGTTGACGGCTATCTGGATTCCTATTATGTTAATAGAATTAAGAGGGTAAATTTTATTAGTTTCAAAGACAATAGGGCTATCAAGAAGAGAAGAATATAAATAGATAGCCAGAAACTGTGTCTTGAAGGCATTAAATTAAACAAAATTTTGGGTGCCCCACTCACATATCCTCTTCAAATTGGAGTTGGGAGTAGAAGAAAGAGTGATACGAGACCAATTACGAGTGACAGATGAAGGTTGTGAAGTAAAGGCAGTGGAAAACTGAAAGGTAGAATCATCAGCAAAGGCGGTAAGAAGAGAGGAAGATGGGGACTGAAAAAAGATCGTTGATGAAGAGAAGGAACAGAGCCCTGTGGCGCGACACTGGTAACAGGGAATGGGCTAGATGTTGCACCATCAACAACCATAAAATGGTCAGAAAGAAAACTGGACGTCAGAGAAGAGAGAGAATGGGTAAAGCCATAAGCAAGGAGTTTGGCCAAAAGAGCCTTGTGCCAACCTCCCTCAAAAGTCTTAAGTGATATCATGGGCGACGACAAAGGTTTTCCCATAGTTCCTCAGAGAAAATGACCATACATGAGTAGGTAAGGACAGGAGGTCACCAGTGAATCTTGTCTTGAGGAAGCCATACTGGTGATCGGAAACGAGCGAGTTAGACACAAGACGTTTAAAGAAGTGCGAATTTAGCAAAGTTTCAAACACTTTAGAGATAGCAGAGGTTAGGAAAAGAGGTTGTTTGTTTGAAGGAATCAAGCTGTCACCCTTCTTAGGAAAAAGTTGCACTAGAGCATGCTTCCAAGATGAAGGATAGATACTGGTTGAGATAATGAGGCAAAAAAGATGACAAAGCACAGAAGCCAGTTCATCTGCAAACTCCTTAAGGAAACTTGTAGGGATACCATCGGGACCAGATGTCTTGTTCGCCTTTAGCAATCGAATAATCTTATGAACTTTGCGTGAAGAAAGGATAAGGGAAGGCACAGGGTTAGAGGGGTAAAGAATGAAGGACAGGTGCACTGGAATTGCTTATGGAAGAGTTGGCAGAGAAATGATAGCCAAGAGAGTGGCTTTGTCAGTGGAAGAGCAAGCTATAGAACCATCAGAACGAATGAGAGGGTGAAAGCTTGATTTATTGAATTTTTAAAGAGGTTTTGGGCTAAGGATCTGAAGCATTTATCAGTGGGAGAGGAGTTATGGTCATCAACTTTCCTTCTTATAAAGGAGGCTTTAGACCTTCAAATCTGAGCAGTACAGCAATTTCTAGCTGTAATAAAAGCAGAGTGAGTTAAATCAGGGGATGCTTGGTATAAACCTTGTGCCTAATCCCTAGCCTGAATAGCCAAGGAGTAGGCACAGTTAAACCAAGGATTCGGGGGAGAAAGGGTTTTAACATAGGAGGGGATGAAAGCCTCTATTTCTGAGGTTATGATCTTGGTTACTTTTAGGGCTACCTGATTAGGGTTACGGGACCGAAATCAGCAGTCATCCCATGGAAAGTCATAAAGGACGTCACGCAAATCATCACGTTGGGTATGCTCAGTGCCAAAGGCGACGCTAAGTAGGAGAAACTGATGGAGGGGGAGTGAAAATGGAAGAGACTGAGATCACAGAGGTGTTACATTTACCAAGAAAGGAAAGCACAGAATATGAGTAGTTTGACAGATTAGACGTAAGAAATAGGTCAAGAGTGTTGGCTGCATGTTTATGGCGATCGACAACACTAGTAGGATATCAGATAATCTGCTTCCGTTCATGAGTAATGGAGAAAGCAAGGGCCTTACTTTCTCCCATATCAGTGTGAGAAGAATTCAGCCACTCACTGTGGTGTATATTGAAGTCTCCAGTATAGAGAACTTCAGCATGGGGGTAAGAAGATAACAAGGACTCATGACAAGAGGACAAATATTCAAAGAAAGACACAAGTCAGCGGAGTTTGGAGAGCAGTAGCAAAGGAACGTAGTGGTAGTGGAGAAATAAGATTTTCAGCCAGAGAACATCAAAGTCAGAAGATTCATGGTCCATGAACCTTGCAATAGAAGTGTTAGTGTTGCAGTAGGTACAGACCCCCACCTTCAGAACAGACACGAGAATACAGGTTAGAGCGAGAGATTTGAATTGGGTCAGGAAACATAACTAGACAGTGGGGCTTCAGAGAGGAGGAGGAGGAAGTTAGGGAGGGATGTATTCAAGTGCTGGTCCACAGACGAAAGATTAGAGTACAAACCATGAATGTTAGAAAAGTGAAGAGTGAAAGAAGCAGATCTAATAGGAGGTGCAAGGTTAAGGGCAGAACCATTCTACCAGCAAGTGTGTCTACCCTCACGCCAATAGAGGAGTTAACAAGATCCCAGGAAATTATTAGCACCCCTCTATGCCATGTACTGGGGGCCATAAGCGGTGGACCTTTCACAAATATAGCAAAAATGAGGAAAAAGAGAGCAAAAAGAAACATATGGGGAGTGTTGTGATTTAGCAAATGTAATGGGATAGTAAGATGTGTAACAAATACGCCATAATATTTGGTGTAGATGTAGGCACAAGGAATGAAACGTGCCTGGAGAAAGACTCAACCTGGAGCTGTTTGGACCAGTCATAGTTGAATCTGTAATACCTTCAGTTGAAGTATTTCAACGAGCAGCTGATGCCATCATTACACAAGGTTCCAGGACTCTTTGTTTTTTATATCCCCATTAAAGAGAGTTGATATCTTCTTCTCCCAAAGTGTTAATAGCTCTTTCCTCCATAAATATCTTTATCAGCGAAGTACCTTTGCCTTGAAATACACTTTTCTGGAAGACACTTCCAGATAAGTGTGCTCAGCAAAGACTGTTATATATATATATATATATATATATATATATATATATATATATATATATATATATATATATATATATATATATATACAGTGTTGCCTCATTTATCGCGGTAGTTCGGTTCCGGGACCCGGCGCGAACCAGGAAATCCGCGAAGTAGAATCAGCCTATATGTACTTAGATATTTTAATATATTTTTACGTTTACACTGTATAAACTGTCCCTGTACTGTTAACATACCACCCTTTACTTCATAGATAACAGCATGCAAGCGTAAATTTATATGAAAGTGATAGGAAAACTTTCCGTGAATGTGATGATGACGTGACATACATACTCATTTACAATTATTTTTTCGTTTACGTACTGCATAAACCCTCTCTGCACTGTTAAAAAAACACCCTTAACATTATAGATAACAGCAAGCAACGTAAATTTTTATGAAAGTGATAGGAAAACTTACTGTGAATGTGATGATGACGTGACATACATACTCATTTACAATTATTTTTTCGTTTACGTACTGTATACACCCTCCCTGCACTGTTAAAAAAACACCCTTTACATTATAAATAACAGCATGCAACGTAAATTTTTATGAAAGTGATAGATAAAATTACGGTGAATGAGGTGATGATGACGTGACATACATACTCATTTACAATTATTTTTTCGTTTACGTACTGTATAAACCCTCCCTGCACTGTTAAAAAAACACCCTTTACATTATAAATAACAGCAAGCAACGTATATTTTTATGAAAGTGATAGGAAAACTTACCGTGAATGTGATGATGATGACGTGACATACATACTCATTTACAATTATTTTTTCGTTTACGTACTGTATACACCCTCCCTGCACTGTTAAAAAACACCCATTACATTATAAATAACAGCAAGCAACGTAGATTTTTATGAAAGTGATAGATAAAATTACGGTGAATGAGGTGATGATGACGTGACATACATACTCATTTACAATTATTTTTTCGTTTACGTACTGTATAAACCCTCCCTGAACTGTTAAAAAAAACACCCTTTACATTATATATAACAGCAAGCAACGTAAATTTTTATGAAAGTGATAGATAAAATTACGGTGAATGAGGTGATGATGACGTGACATACATACTCATTTACAATTATTTTTTCGTTTACGTACTGTATAAACCCTCCCTACACTGTTAAAAAAAACACCCTTTACATTATAAATAACAGCAAGCAACGTAAATTTTTATGAAAGTGATAGATAAAATTACAGTGAATGAGGTGATGATGACGTGACACACACTAATTTACAATTATTTTTTCGCTTACAAACTGTATAGACCCTCCCTGCACTGCTAAAAAAAACACCCTTTACATTATAAATAACAGCACGCAACGTAAATTTTTATGAAAGTGATAGATAAAATTACGATGAATGAGGTGGTGATGACGTGACACACACTCATTTACAATTATTTTTTCGTTTACAAACTGCATAAACCCTCCCTGCACTGTTAAAAAAACACCCTTTACATTATAAATAACAGCAAGCAATGTAAATTTACATTTCCAATAAAAAAAATGAAAATACTGAAATTTTTTTTTTTCAATATTTTAATATTTTTGCGTATAACCATAAAATAAAATAATAATTTATCCAAAAAAAAAACAGCGATAGAGTGAGAACGCGAACCAAGAAACGCGAATAACCGGGGTAACACTGTATATATATATATATATATATATACAGTGATCCCTCGCTATATAGCGGTTCACCTATCGCGGATTCACTGTATCGCGGTTTTTTTTTTTTGGCAATTTTTTTTCTGTGTATATGCGAAAATATTAAAATATTAAAAAAAAAAAAATTTTCAGTAGTGTTGCCTCACTTATCGCGGTAGTTTGGTTCCAGGACCCGCCGCGAACCAGGAAATCCGCGAAGTAGGATCCGCCTATATGTACATAGATATTTTAATATATTTTTACGTTTACACTGTATAAACCCTCCCTGCACTGTTAAAAAACACCCTTTACATTATAAATAACAGCAAGAGACGTAAATTTTTATGAAAGTGATAGATAAAATTACGGTGAATGAAGTGATAATGACGTGACATACATACTCATTTACAATTATTTTTTCGTTTACGTACTGTATAAACCCTCCCTGCACTGTTAAAAAAACACCCTATACATTATAAATAACAGCAAGCAAAGTAAATTTTTATGAAAGTGATAGATAAAATTACGGTGAATGAGGTGATAATGACGTGACATACATACTCATTTACAATTATTGTTTCACTTACGTACTGCATAAACCCTCCCTGCACTGTTAAAAAAAACACCCTTTACATGATAAATAACAGCAAGTAACGTAAATTTTTATGAAAGTGATAGATAAAATTACGGTGAATGAGGTGATAATGACGTGACATACATACTCATTTACAATTATTTTTTCGTTTACGTACTGTATAAACCTTCCCTGCACTGTTAAAAAAAGACCCTTTACATTATTAATAACAGCAAGCAACGTAAATTTTTATGAAAGTGATAGATAAAATTACGGTGAATGAGGTGATAATGACGAGACATACATACTCATTTACAATTATTTTTTCGTTTACGTACTGTATAAACCCTCCCTGCAATGTTAAAAAAACGCCCTTTACATTATCAATAACAGCAAGCAACGTAAATTTTTATGAAAGTGATAGATAAAATTACGGTGAATGAGGTGATAATGACGTGACATACATACTCATTTACAATTATTTTTTCGCTTACGCACTGTATAAACCCTCCCTGCACTGTTAAAAAAACACCCTTTACATTATAAATAACAGCAAGCAACGTAAATTTTTATGAAAGTGACAGATAAAATTATGGTGAATGAGGTGATAACGACGTGACATACATACTCAATTACAATTATTTTTTCATTTACGTACTGTATAAACCCTCCCTGCACTGTTAAAAAAACGCCCTTTACATTATAAATAACAGCAAGCAACGTAAATTTTTATGAAAGTGATAGATAAAATTACGATGAATGAGGTGATGATGACGTGACACACACTCATTTACAATTATTTTTTCGTTTACGAACTGTATAAACCCTCCCTGCACTGTTAAAAAAACACCCTTTACATTATAAATAACAGCATGCAATGTAAATTTCAATAAAAAAATGAAAATACTGAAAATATTTTTTTTCAATATTTTAATATTTTTGCGTATCCCCATAAAATAAAATAATAATTTATCCAAAAAAACAAAACCGCGATAGAGTGAGAACGCGAACCAAGAAGCGCGAATAACCGAGGTAACACTGTATTTTCATTTTATTACTGAAAAAAAAATTTCATTATCTTATTGATAAAAAAAATTTATTTCCCAGCCTTCGAATAATAACACAGTAAGAAATAGTAAAAAAAAACATAAATTTGAACATGTAACTCTGCACCAGTATCAGTGTTTCGGAAAACGCACAGGGTCGCACCTACGTGAGCTAGCATATATTAAAATTTCCAGTAGTTTCATGATTTTATTGATAAAAAAGTATTTCTTAGCCAAGAATAATAAAACAGTAAAAAACATAAATACTAACAGTATTGCACCATGTAAAATACGATACCGGTATCAGCGTTTCGGAAAACAGAAACGGTCGTACCTAAGTGAGCTAGTACATATTGAAATTTTCATTATTTTATTGATAAAGCAAGTATTTCCTAGCCTAAGAGTAATAAAACAGTAAAAAATAGTAAAAAACAAAAATTTAGATATATAACTCACAGTATTGCATCATGTGAAATACTGTCTGATAGCATACAATGTATTGGCGTCTTGGAAAACGCAAAGGCTCACACCAAAGTGAGATAGTTCATGAAATACTACTGGATGAAAGGGTGGGAGATGACGAATCACATAATTGTTTTTCTGCATGTTCTGTATCATGGGGTCTGATTGGCTTTTTGACTGAACTTTGGTTCTCTCACCATCTTCCATTGTCTCGCCTCACTCGTTCAGTCTAACTTACGTGTGCGCCGTTCACGTTGTGCTTATTAATATGTTTTGCTTGCGATTTTTTTACTCACGTATATCAACCTCTGCAATGCCTCCCAAGCATCCTTGATCTTCTAAGGCTTCTCATAGTGAGCCTAAGTGGCAAAGGAAGATGTTAACCATAACAGATAAGGTGAAACTGTTAGATATGCTGAAAGAAGGAAAAAGGTTTGCGGATGTCGGCCGCTATTTTGGCCTCAATGAATCTACTGTTCGTTACATCAAAAAGGACGAGGCAAATATCAGGAAAACAGCGACTATTTCTTTTAAAAAATCAGAAAAGAGAGTCGTAACATCCCGCAATAAGATAATAGTGAGGATGGAATCTGCTTTGGCCCTGTGGATTGCTGATTACAGAAAGAAAAACATCAGCATAGACAGCAATATCATACAAACAAAGGCGAAGAAGCTGTACGAGACATTCGCTACAAACGAACCCGACGACAGCAGTGGAGAGGAGGAGGGGAGAGACGATATCGACGACCCACAACCAGGACTCTCCAGCGATTCTCCACCGAGGATACAATCGTTTGTGGCAAGCAAGGGCTGGTTCGCCAAATTTCAAAAGCGCTATGGCCTAAAGAACGTTTCGGTTTACGGCGAAGCTGCCTCTGCAGATACAGCTGCAGCAGAAGATTATGTGAACAACAATTTTAAGAAAATTATCGCCAAAGGGGAATATGCTCCTGAGCAAGTCTTCAACATGGATGAGACTGGGTTATTTTGGAAGAGAATGCCATCTCGCACTTTTCTCTTCAAGGAAGAAGCTAAAGCCCCGGGATTTAAAGCGCACAAAGATCGCGTTACCCTCATCATGTGCGGGAATGCTGCGGGCTTCATGTTAAAGCCCGGGCTTATCGACAAGTCAAAGAACCCTAGGGCATTGAAGACTAATAACAAGAATCTGCTACCAGTGTATTGGATGCATAACCCTAAGGCCTGGATCATGAAAAGCCTCACATCAGACTGGTTTCACCAATGCTTTATCCCTCAGGTCAAAATTTATCTTGCGGAAAAAGGCCTTGAATTTCAAGTCCTTCTCTTGATGGATAATGCTGGTGGCCACGCAACTAATCTCGAATATGACGGTGTTCAAGTAGTGCTCCTGCCACTGAATACGACGTCACTGATTCAGCCTATGGATCAAGGCGTTATTTGTGCGTTCAAGGCCCTCTACACACGAAATGCCCTGGCGAACCTGGCTGAATCCATGGATTTGGACAAAGAATTCTCAATGAAGACATACTGGCGTAATTACACGATTGCCACATGCCTTCAAAATATTCAGAATGCAATCAAAGAGATGAAGCCGGCCACAATCAATGCCAGCTGGAAGCAGTTGTGGCCCGAAGTCATCCACGACTACAAGGGATTTGCTCCTGACGAAGTCCACAACTCAGCAGTTGCGAAAGCTGTGAAGTTGGCTGCATTGCTAGGAGGAGAAGGCTCTAAAGATATGACTCACGAAGATGTGAATGAACTGATTGACTGCCACTCGCAGCCTTTGACTGATGAAGACTTAGAAGAAATGACAAAATCAGTGAGCGAAGAAGAGGAAGAAGAACTTGAGGAAACGCACGAAGAAATTGAAGAACTTGGCCTTACACTCGAACGTTTGGCAGCCATGTATGAACATGTGAAAGCAGTCCAACAACTCTCGCAGGTGCATGACGATAATATGGTTTGTTCGGTGACCTTCTGTAATCTTCTCGACGATGCCATGATTCCTTACCAGACCATCTTCCAACAAAAAAAGAAAGAGCGACAGCAACTCCCCATTACCATGTTCTTTGCCCCCAAAAGGCAGCCGTAAAGCTGTTATTGGCTGCGGAATAATTTCCTCTGGAGTCTACAAACGTCATTACCACCTCATTTACGGTAAGTTTACCTATCACGTAAATATAAATTTACGTTGCATGCTGTTATTTATAAAGTAAAGGGTGATTTTTTAACAGTGCAGGGATGGTTTATACAGTAAACGTAAAAATAATTGTAAAATACCTATGTACATGAGTATGTCATGTCATTACCACCTCATTCACAGCAAGTTTATCTATCACTTTCATATAAATTTACACTTGCAAGCTGTTATATATGAAGTAAAGGGTGGTTTGTTAATAGTACAAGGAGGGTTTATACAGTAAACGTAAAAATAAATGTAAAATACCTATGTATATATAGGGTGATACTACTTCGCGGAAATTCACCTATCGCGGTCGGTCCCGGAACCTAACCCTCGCGATAAACGAGGGATCACTGTATATATATATATATATATATATATATATATATATATATATATATATATATATATATATATATATATATATATATATATATATATATATATATACAGTGTTACCCCGCTGTATCGTGCTTCTTGGTTCGCGGTCTCACTCTATCGCGTTTTTTTTTTGGATAAATTATTATTTTATTTTATGGGTATACGCAAAAATATTAAAATATTGAAAAAAACATTTTCAGTATTTTAATTTTTTTTTTTAATTTACGTTGCGTGCTGTTATTTATAATGTAAAGGGTGTTTTTTAACAGTGCAGGGAGGGTTTATACAGTACGTAAATGAAAAAATAATTGTAAATGAGTATGTATGTCAAGTCATTATCACCTCAATCACCGTAATTTTTCTATCACTTTCATAAAAATTTACGTTGCTTGCTGTTATTTATAATGTAAAGGGTGTTTTTTTAACAGTGCAGGGAGGGTTTATACAGTGCAAACGTAAAAATATATTAAAATATCTATGTACATATTGGCGGATCCTACTTCGTGGATTTCCTGGTTCGCGGTGGGTCCTGGAACCGAACTACCTCGATAAGTGAGGCAACACTGTATATATATATATAATTTTACTGTGCAAATATGTGTGAGAAGTCCCTCTAGCCCACATCACCTGTACACAATCTAACCCCATTCACTCCTATCTCTCGCAAATTCTCTTCCAAGATCCAATGACATTCAACGCGCATTCAATGTTTTTTGCATGCCATCCTCGCTCATCATATCTTAGGCTACCTATTCTAGACACACCTATTCAACTTCTCAAAACACCTCATCTCCATAAAATTCAAATTGTTCTTATTATATTCTCTTGCATTCCACATCTCTGCATCATACAATGCAGTTGGCATAATAATGCATTTATGTATCCTTCTCACTGCATTCATTCTCAAATACCTACTTCTCATATAATTTTCATACCACTTTACATTAACTCTTTTCCTTTATTCTATGGCTATTTCTTTATCTTCGCCTCTTGATGATTCTACTGCCTTTGAAAACAACGGAATTTATCCTCTTAAATATATAAACATATTATGCATTCAAATACCATTTAACTTGATTTGGAAGAATCACATAATTTAAATTTCTTAACCTGCATCTAGGGAACTGGGAGTTTTGTTTTGTTTTTGTTAGTACTGTACTTTTCTTCTTCCCAACTACTAAAGTCTATAAAAGCTTTATCCATCCCTGATTAGAATACTGCTAGCACATCTGGGGTGCTTCTTCTTACACTCCTAGATAGGGTTAAATCTAAGGCCATTAGACTCGTAAATGACCCTTCTCTTACTTCAAATCTTGATTCTCTTTCTCTTCGCTGAAAGGTATCAGCACTTTTTATTCTATTGGTACTACTTCCACCGCTGCTCTGATGAGTTGGCAAGTTGCAGTTCTCCTCCACTGGCGAGGCCGAGTAACATGCCAAGCAACCTCGTGCACAGGTATTGTGTGGAGATTTTGTAGTTTCTAGATTTGTCGGAGCATTACTGTTTCTTTCCTGGCACATCCAGACTATGGAACTCTCATCAAACTGCTATCTTCCCTAACTCATATGACCTTTCTTCCTTCAAAAAACTAATCTATCATCATCTCAGGTCCTAATCCTGACATATATCTAGGTTTTCATTTCTATGATTGTTCTTTTAGCCAGTCTTTTTCTTATTGTTTATCATTCTATTATTACTGCCTTGTCCTAAAGCTGCTAATTTTACTTCTCAATGATTTTTTAATACTCAGGCCTATGAGAGCAATTTCCTTTGCTGTTCCCTGTGTCACATTCATTAAAAAAAAACTTTGCATCAAGTCTATTCATTACCACTGACCCCAGGTACTTAAAAGCTCTCAAATTCCTCCAGCATCTTCCCATTAACTCTCAAAAACACCAGCAATTTCCTCCATCCACACCCTTACAAACTGTCGCCAAATGCATTACTTCCTCCTCAGAATCAGTCACTAGAGTTGTGTCACCTACAAAGTGATTCACTTTCCACGACCTACCATTCTTAAACCTAATTCCAAGCCTTTGCCTAGAACTCTTTCATTTACTTACCTTACCACTCTATCTATATAATCATTAAATAAAAATGAAGACATTACAAAACTTTGACATAGCTCTACTTCACCTCAACCCAATCACTCTTAACATTCCCAACTCTCACACATGTCTTAGTAAGCATGTAACAACTCTTAACTATATTCAACAACTAACTCTCATTCACTACAATTGCAATAAACTTATATTCTTTCCAAAAATCTATGAAATGCCTGAAAGTGTCTTTACCTTTACTAGGAGCTGCTCACACGTCTGTCTTACCACAAACACTTGGTCACCACACTCTTCTGCTCCTAAACCCACACTGTTCTTTCGTCAGCATTCTCTCAGTTTCATTCTTAATTCTCTCAATCAACACTCTTCCTTACCCACTACACTCCATAAAGAATTTCTCTAAATTCAATATATTCGTACTTATCTCCCATTCCTTTATTAAAAGAAACTAGTCATGCACTACTATACTCAATTGAACCCTCTTTTTCCAGAAACATATATTCAACAACCTAACTATACATTCCATATTCTCTCCACTTTTTAACAAGCACTCTAAACGACACCCATCTAACCTTGGTGCTTTACTTCCATTCATTACATTCAATGCCATCTGTATCTCCTTTCTTGTAATTTCCCTATCATTCTCATCACACATCATTGGCATTCTCCATGCATTTCCCACAGACAAAGTCATGGTCTCTCTATCATGCTCCACATTTAGCAGTTGTTTGAAATACTCAGCCCATTTTATTCTCACTTTTACCATGTCCACTAGCAACCGCCCATCTGCTCCTTTCACTCTCTCCTACATGCGAAACACATTTCTGCAATTCTTTAATTTCCTTCCAAAGCCTCTTTTTATTCCTTTTAAAATTCTCAGATATATATCCATCCCACCTAACTTCAAATGTTTCTCTTTCCCTCTCTCACTATATATTTTGTTAACCTCCTCTCTGCTCTATTCCAGCATTCCTTAACTTAGGGTGCTAATATAAATTTTAGGGGCTGCTGGGATATGCTGTATACATGGCAGTAAAATATCAGTGTTCCTAGCACGGAGTGACCAGTATTTATGGGAAACTTTTATATATATATATATATATATATATATATATATATATATATATATATATATATATATATATATATATATAAGAATAATTTTTTACCCCGACTGGGACTTGAACCTAGGACTTATAATTACTAGGTCAAGGCGCTACCAACTACACACCACAGAAGGTTAAAAGGAATCCAACCTTAAAGCTTATATCTGCTATATTTAGGAATGAACGCATTGTATCTGAATGCCACTATGTTCATATTACAAATTCCCCAACCTCACTCGTGGCTTCATTTTCGCATTTAATTCAATTCCCAATTTCAAAATAAAGATAAAATAAAAAATATAAATAACCAAAGCAAGACTAAAAAACGAAAAAAAAAATTAATTATGCAATGCCTAAATTACCATATGACAGATTAAAAAAACTTAATCTACATTCTCTAGAGAGGCGCAGAGTTAGGGGGGATATGATTGTGGTGTATGAATGGTTTCAAGGGATTAACAAGGGTGATATTAATAGTTTTAAAAATTCATGATCAAACCATAACTCGTAATGGGTAATGGATTTAAGCTTGATAAATTTAGGTTCAAAAGGGAAATTGGTGATAATTGGCTTGGTAATACCGTAAAGTATTCCTAGTAGGATAATAAATGCCAATAACTTAGACACCTTCAAATGTAGATTAGATAGACATATGACAGAGGTAGGGTGGGTGTATATATAATGAATAATGATGATGATCCTTTCTTATCGTAATCCTCTTTGTACTCATGGAAGAAGCGTCCGCGGGCGCTTATTTACTATATTTTATTTTTATTTTTATCTATTTATTGATCTATTTATCTATTTATTTATTCAATTATTTATTTATTTTTTATTTTTTTGCAAAATTCTAATTTTTTACTATTATTTTTTTGGGGGCGTTATTGAAATTTTGCATATAAAAAAATCGCGCATAAAAGGAACAAGGTGTATATATATATATATATATATATATATATATATATATATATATATATATATATATATATATATATATATATATATATATATATATATATATATATATACCTTGTTCCTTTTTTCCGCATTTTTTAAACTGCAAAATTGCAAAAACACCCCTAAAGATAATAGTTAAAAAATATGAAATTCGCAAATAACGCCCATGCGAAAAAATTCGAAAAAAACATTTTCATTCAAGTAAAAAATCAACCACCTCGGAGGCACTTTTCCACCATCCTCTTCCTCTTCTACCGCTTCATACGATCAGATATTATGAAGAAATTGAAAAAAAACCCATTCAGAACAAACAGCAAACATATTTTCAATATAATATCGTCAGGGAAATAGCGTATGAGGGTGCATCAACTGATACGGAAGTAGCAAAACGTTTGCTGATAGAGATTCGTTCTCCCGAATCCTACTCCTCTTCTACCGCTTAATGTGATCGGATATTATGAAGAATATTGAAAAAAAGCATTAAGAACAAACAGCAAACATATTTTCAATAAAATATCGTCAGGGAAATAGCGTGTGAGGGTGCATCAGCTGATACGAAAGTAGCAAAACATTTGCCGATAGAGGTTCATTCTCCCGCAACTTACTCCTCTTCTACCGCTTAATGCAATCGGATATTATGAAGAAAATTGAAATAAGCATTAAGAACAAACAGCAAACATATTTTCAATATAATATCGTCAGGGTAATAGCGTGTGAGGGTGCATCAGCTGATACGGAAGTAGTAAAACGTTTGCCGATAAAGGTTCGTTCTCCCGCATCCTACTCCTCTTCTGCCGCTTAATGCGATCGGATATTAAGAAGAAAATTGAAAAAAGCATTAAGAACAAACAGCAAACATATTTTCAATATAATATTGTCTGGGAAATAGCGTGTGAGGGTGCATCAGTTGATACAGAAGTAGCAAAACGTTTGCCGATAGAGGTTCGTTCTCCCGCATCCTACTCCTCTTCTACTGCTTCATGCGATCGGATATTATGAAGATAATTGAAAAAAAGCATTAAGAACAAACAGCAAACATACTTTCAATATAATATAGTCTGGGAAATAGCATGTGAGGGTGCATCAACTGATACGGAAGTAGCAAAATGTGTGCCGATAGAAGTTCGTTCTCCCGCATCCTACTCCTCTTCTACCGCTTAATGCGATCAAATATTATGAAGAAAATTGAAAAAAGCATTAAGAACAAACAACAAACAAATTTTCGATATAATACCATCATGGATATAGCGTGTGAGGGTGCATCAGCTGATACGGAGGCGGCAAAATGTTTGCATCCTCGTACTCACCGCCACCATCAGCGTTGCCAGAATTAATGAATTAGAGAAATTATAAATAAAAAAACATACATGTAAGCTGGTAACTTCTTTCAAGTATTTCAAAGATGAAGTACATTTTAATTTAAATAACAGTACTACCATCTTGTAATTAATATATATCTTAAAATGCACCATACATTTGAAAATAAAAACATCCGCTCTGTCTGGCAACACTGGCCACCATGCACGTCCCAGTGTATGCCTGTTGCCCACCACGTAATAGAGTGCATTAATATATTTATTGTACAGTAAATTTGTATATCTTTTATACTGTATACTATATGCATGTTAATATAAATAACTACAGGTCTTTCTGCTTTGTTATGTACTTATAAAATATGCTTTACTTATCTTATATCTTTGGCATACTTTCCTATGGAAAATGACTCATTTTTTCATGCGATTTTCCATTTACCCGTCACTTCTGAGAACCTATCTTTGCGTTATTCTGAGAACTAGGTATATATATATATATATATATATATATATATATATATATATATATATATATATATTATATATATATACAGTATTTCATAAATACTAACTTGATTTTCAACTGTACTAATGCATTTTAGCAAGGTGATGAAAAGCACTGAATCTGTACAAATATTTCACATTTCCATAAGAAGTTTGCGTCAAAAAGCTTTGTGGTACACGTTCGGTACGTGTACTGTCTGACGTGAGACAGTATGACCGTGACGCTCCTGGCAGTAGTTGCGTAATAGCGCAAAAGTACAGTACAGTCCCTGTACATTTGAGTCCGGTGTTAATTTCAAGCTCCAGGAATACTGGTAAGAATATTGGAAGGTACAGGTCTCCTCGATTTTTGACGTCCTTGAGTAACTATGTTTTGTGGTTACAACAAATCACCCACAAATTATTTTACTTCTGTTTTGATAATCTTTGGCATGTATTGTCTCCCGAGCATAAAGCAGATTCTTCTGATGGCAATGCTCTGAAGAAAAGGAAAATTATCACCATGGAAGTGAAATTAGCATAGGTGCTTATCAGGTGTGAACCAACTTACACTGAAATTCGGGTTACATCACGTTTCAGGAACTGAACTCTGACGTAAGTCAAGAATCTCTAGTACTGTATATTCTTCCTCATTCACTCTTAATTCACTCACATAACATCCCTCTCCCTTAAATGTGTTACATCATTTTTTTTTTTTATAAGTGAATGGATTGATTACACTGATCCAAAACCTTCACCAATTTAATTGAGCCTACCCTGATAAAAACTATCAGTTGTTTTTATTAAAGGTATCACTGGGTGACAATAAATTGCATGCATCATTACCTACAACTCCGAAGGTGTATTAAGAATATGTGTTCGTCTAAATCTGCTTCTCTGTTAACAACTCATAACTAGTTTCTTCATATTTTGAAATTATTATTTTTTTTGTGGGAACATTAAGGTCAAAACACCAATTGATTGAATTTTGCAAACCAAATATATAATATTGATTGATGCTTATTTGCTACCAGCCTCTTTGATTTTTCCACAGGCTTGTGTGAATCTGCAATGCCGAAAACACGCAAATGAGTGCCGAGTATGTCACGTATGACTTCACTGCACTCCTGGACAATCGTGGAGGACTAGACTGGGCACAATGCATGACCTGTCATTTCATCATTTGCAACTCTGATAAGAAGCCTGCTGGATTCCGATAACACAATGTGAAGCATCCAGCAGCAGAACATGAACAGACTCTCGAGGCTCTTCAGGTTAAGAGGGTTAAATATGACCAGAAAGGAACAATATCCTATCTTGGAGTCAAGACAATGCAGAAATCACTTCAACAAGCTTCCTATGAAGTGGCATACTAGTACATAAGGAAGAGGGCATTGCATTCGGCTCCAAAAAACCTGATTTAGCCATGCACCAAGCGGAGGGTAGAACTGGTCCTGAGAATAGAGGCAGCCAAGAAGATGAAGTACTTGCCTCTGTAGGATGATGTCACTGCAGGGATAGTTGCAGATATGAGCTGCAACATACATCTTGGGCCAGATTGCTCAGGAGATTAAGGACAGTCCCATCCGCATTAGTCTGCAGTTGGATAAATCGATTAATGCTTCCAACATGAGTAAGCTGCGTGTGTATACCAGGTATATCAAGGATGGTGAAATTAAAGATAAACTCTTCTGTGAGGATTCGCAAATGACAAGGGAAGCAGCAGATATAGTACGACTCGTAGACGAGTTCTTTGAGAAGCATCAGATCAAGTGGAAGCAGATAGGGTCGGTCTGCACAGATTATAGGGAATAGGTCTGGTTTTGCTGATCTGTTAAAGGAGAGGGTACCAGATATTATTGTAAAGCACTGTGTTCTCCATCGCTATGCTTTGACAACAAAGACGTTACTGTCTCACCTCAAAGAAGTTCTATCCGTGTTCAAGTTGTGAATTATATCTGGGGTCGTCCTTTAAACCACAGTGTTCACGTTACTTTGTGAGAAGATGGGAAGTTAACATAAAGTTGTTCTCTTTCACACAAAAGCAGTGGCTCTCCCATGGGAAACTCCTTATCCATATTGCAGAACTCAAAAGATGAGATTGCAATATTTCTCCGAGAGTATCAGAGTAATTTCGTTGAAATATTCGGGGTTGAAACTTTCATCCTTTCTCTCTCCTATCTGACACATACTTTCAGACATTTGCATGACCTCAACTTGTCCATACAACGTATGTTTGCTATTAATATTGTTAGTACAGAGAAGGCAGAAGCCTTCAAAATGAAGCTATCACTCTGAGTGTCTAATCCAGGGAGGGGGTGTGAGCAGCTTTCCTATCCTTGAAAAGAAATTGGCGGAAAAGACAATCAGCCCCATGCTAGTAGAAAATACTGTTGAACACCTCTCGCACCTTGAGACCACCAAGGTAAAGTAATTTCTCAGGGATCATACATTTCCAGAATGGATTCACCAGCCTTCCCAGGTCTTCCCTGGCACACAAGTGATGCTGCCAACCTGAAGGAGGAGCTTACTGATCTGCAAGTGGACCAGGGTTGTCAGACAAAATTCCATACAATACCCCTGTCTTGTTTTTGGTGTGATCAGTTGGTATCGTACCATGGACTGGCAAGGGCAGTGCTGGAGGAGATCACTCCAATTCCAACTACCTACCTGTGTGAGAAAGCATTCTCCACCATGCTCATGATCAAAACAGTTCTCCGAAACCACCTTCAAAGTGGGCAACTTCATGATATTAGGGTGACTCAGGCCAACACAATGCCTTGATTTGCAAATTAGTCGCACATAAGTAACAACATAAATCGCATTGATAAGTATGTTTGATTACCCTGCTATGTGTTTGATTGAGCTTGTCCATGTTCTTAACATTTTTTTTGGTTATTCTTGTTCTTTCGGCCAATAGTATTGGCATCCTTAATGTTTTGTTTTGGAGAATGAACAAAATAAATGATCAAGCAGTACTGCAATTTACTTTACTTTCTTCTTATAGTAACCAGATGCTTGCCAGAGTTAGGGGGGTGTTCGTCCTGCCTAGAACTGACTACAGGAGTGCTGAGATTGGAAAAGGTTGAGAATAGTTGCTCTATACCTTTAATATGCCTCCACATTTCCTCTCAGCCAACTATACCTCATTTGCCTGCTTCTTTTCAACCACTGCCGATTCACCACCTCATTCCACCAATCACTATTCTTCCTTCTGTTTTCACCCTTTTGTCTCATCCCACACATTACATCTGTGCACTTCAGAACTTCCTCCTTAAAACACTTTCATTTTACTTCCACTACCTCCTCTATCATTACATTCCACATAAACTCCTCAGACTTGCTTTATATTCACATTGTTACTCTTTTTTTCAGCACATCTCTTTCTCCCTCCCATCTCCTCTTTCTATACCCTTCTTCCACTAAATAATGATCAGACAGTCCACCACTAGCTCTTCTCAGTACTTTCACATCCAATACTTTTCCACTCCCCCATTTGTCTAACACTACATATTCCATTAAAGTTCTATCAACTACTCAACCTCTATCTAATTTGACCCATGCATACATATGCAAATCCTTCTTTTCAAACACATTACTGTATTAGCAATCATCATCTCTCTCAGTACACATTTCTGTCACTTTTCTCTCTAATTTAATTTTTAAAATCCACTGGCTCCCCTAGTCTACCATTTAAATCTATCACTAACACCACATGCACATTCATTCCAAGTTCTCCACCATCTTGTTTAAAATTTTTCCAAAACTCTCCTCCTCGCATCTTTCACAGCCAAGACCATACACACAAACATGCAAAAAACCTCACATCCCAGACTCGTATTTGCCAAATAATCCTTGATGACACTTCTTTCCATTCAACCACACTTGCTTATCTCCTCACTCACGAACAGGCCTCTCCTACAATGGTACTATAAAATACATAAAATAAAATACTTCAATTAATATATAGAAAACCTTGAAGAATTTGATGGATAACATATTAATAAACAAATAAAACTTTAATATGTATATAATAGCATAACAAAAATGGCTGCATATTTACTGGTCATACCTCATATCGGTCATCTGCCCAGGGGTAGAAGTACAGTGACGAGCATATATTAGACAGGTTACTAAATAATCTAATACAGCATCACCAATAAATTCCAGCCGCTGATAATTGTCAGTACACTGTAATGAAAATATGATATAATTGTATTTAAAGAACAAAGCAATAAATCCATTACTCACACCTTCTTTCTTAATGCTAATATTGGTCAACAAACCTTTAATAAGTTTTTTTAAATATTAGAGCAATTAATACTGACCAAAAGCTCATTAAGAAGTATGGTTACTTTTAGTGGAAAAATATCACACAGGTTTCATTTTGCTTATTCTTTACTATCTATCTATCTACCTTGGTTGTCTCCCCCAATTGAGGGGTAGCCAAATAAAAAAAGAAACAATAATGAGATTACTTTGCTCTATGGGCAATGACGAGGGAGCTAGCGACCGTTCAGATGGCACTGCTGGAGTGCCACAGCCCATCCTCTCGGCTCTTCCACAACCTGCGTCCCTTCATAAATGCCAACTCCCTTACTGCTCCTACCACAGGGCTACCTCTGTAAGATGCAGCCCCGTGGTAACAGCAGATGCCAATCAGAGCTGCGTTACAATCGCTCGCCACTCATTCCTATTCCTAGCACGCTCACTTGCTTCCCTCACATCCATCCTCCTATCATTCAGGGCTCTCCTTACTCCATCCATCCACCTAAACCTAGGCCTCCTTCTACCATTTAACCCATCAACTCTCGCATTCATCACCTTTTTCAGCAGTCTCCCCTCATCCTTCCTTTCCACAGGGCCAAACCATCTCAGAACATTCATATCTACTCTGGCTGCAAATTCTCTCCTCACACCCGTTCTTGTTCTCACCACTTCATTCCTAACCCTATCCAACCGAGATACTCCAATCACACTCCTCAGGCATTTCATCTCAAACACATTTAGTTTCCGTCTCTTACTTACTTTCATACCCCATAAGTCTGATCCATACATCACAGTTGGCACACCCAATTTCTCATACAAAACTTTCTTAACATTCATTTCTAACCCTCTATTTTTCATCACACCTTTCAACGCACCCAACACTTTACATCCTTCATTCACTCTTGGACACACATCTGCTTCCACTCCACCATTTGTAGCTATAACTGAGCCTAAATACTTAAACTGATCAACTTCCTCAAGTGTCTCTCCATTCAACATAACATTCAATCCAGCACCATCCTCATTTCTTGTACACCTCATAACCTTACTCGTTCACACATTCAATTGCAACTTCCTTCTCTCACACGCCATTCCAAATTCTGACACTAACTGACACAGCTTCTCCTCTAACTCTGCCACCACCACAGTATCATCTGCAAAACAGCAACTGATTCAGCTCCCACTCGTTATTATCCCCATCTACCATTCTCAAACCTCGACCACGCACTCAATCATTCACTTCTCTTACGACTCTATCAATATACAAATTGAACAGCCATGGTGACATCACACATCCCAGTCTCAGTCCCACACTCACTGGAAACCACTCACTCACTTCATTCCCTACCCTAACACAAGCTCTACTGCCCTCATACAAACTCTTCAAGGCATGCAACAGTTTACCATCAATTCCATATAACCTCAAAACATTCCACATTGCCTCTCTATCAACTCTATCATAAGCTTTCTCCACATCCAAAAATGCAAAATACACATCCTTACCCTTTTCTAAATATTTCTCACATAACTGCCTAACTATAAAAATCTGATCTATACAACCTCTACCTCTCCTAAAACTACTCTGCACTTCTGCAATCACATTTTCTGTTTTATCCCTATTCCTAGTAATCAGTATCCTACCATACACTTTTCCTACCACACTCAACAAACTCATACCCATAAAATTACTGCATTCATATACATCTCCCTTACCTTTGTATAGGGGCACTATACAAACAATCACTCATTCCACTGGCACCATTGACAACATAAAGCATATATTAAACACTCTCACTAACCATTATAATGCAGTCACACCCCCTTTTTTCAACATCTCCACTCTCACACCATCCATTCCAGGTGCTTTACCTGCTTTCGCTTCATACAATGCCTTTTCAACTCCTCTATTGCAACCTCTCTCTCATTTTCATCTCCCATTACTGGCACTTGAACACCCTCCACTGTCACTATAGCTGCCTCTCTATCTTCCTCAACATTCAGCAAGCACTCAAAATATTCTGCCCATCTCTTCCTTGCATCATTCCCTCTTAACATCTGTCCATTCACATCTTTCACTGTCTCTTCCATCCTCGATCCACCCTTCCTTACTCTCTTCACTTCTTTCCAAAATTTCTTTTTATTCTCCTCATATGACCTACTAAAATCCTTTCCCCACCTAAAATTTAGCAACCTCTTCTCTTCCTCTACCTTCTGCTTGGTTTCCACATTTTTCTCCCTATATCTTTCATACTTCTCCCTAATGTTACACTGCAGCCATTCCTCAAAAGTCCTCTTTTTCTCTTCCACCTTCATTTTCATCCCTTCATTCTACCACTCGCTGCCCCCCCTCATGCCACCACCAGCAAACCTCTTTCCACACACATCACATGCATGTCCCACTACACATTCTTCCATCAAGCCCAACTCCTCCCTTAAATCCTCAACTTTTCTTTCTTTCACCCTGTCATATGCCACTTTCAACCTGTCCTGATATTCCTGTCTCTTCTCTGGCTTTTTGAACTCTTCCACCTTCATCATTTCCTTTCTACATCCCCCGACTCTATTTCCCCACTCTTTTGCTACTACCACTTTTGCTTCAACCAAAAAATGATAAGACATCCAAGCAGCCACACCCCTAAATGCATGCACATCTTTCACTCTACTAATCATGCTCTTTGCTACCAACACATAATCCATCAATGCTCTTTCTTTCACTCTTCCATTTGCCACTCTCATCCATGTATATTTATTTATTAACTTTTTCTTGAAAAAACTATTACCTATCACCAACTCTTGCCCCACACACATATCTAGCAGTCTCTCACCACTCTCATTCCCACCTGGTACCCCATACTTTCCTACAACACCTTCTACCTCTCCATCACCCACTCTGGCATTCAAGTCACCAAACACAACTACATAGTTCCTTCTACTCAAACCATCCATACACCTAGTTAACTCATTCCAGAATTCATCCCGCTCTTCCTCACTGCTCTCACATCCTGGTCCATATGCACTAACAAAAGCCCAACATTAACCTACCAATCCTAGCCCTCACCCACAATAGCCTAGATGACACTTCTTTCCATTCCACTACCTTATATACCATCCATTCACTCAAATAATAATGCAGCACCTTCTCTCGCTCTCCCCTTTTCAACCCCAGACACCCCAACTGTCACATCACCAAATGCCACTTCTCCTTTTCCTTTCATCTTCGTCTAACACAATGCCAATACATCCATCCTCCTCCTACCAAACATATATCTAATCTCACATCTTTTGATCTCTATCATACTACAACCACGCACAATTAGACACCCCAAAACTAGAGTTTGGGGAGAAGTTATTCTCCCCTTCTTCTTTGGTGTCTTGCAGAAGGTTAATATAAGGGGGGATTCCCATTCCCCTCACCCCGTCCACTCTTAGTCGCCTCTTACAACATGCAGGGAATACGTTGGGCTATTCTTTGATGTTGTGCCCGCCACCACAGGGCACTTTACTACCGAATATATCAACCCTCTCGAACTCCATAAGTCTCAATAGCTTTTATTTTCCGTGCTCATTTGTGAAATCCTGTCTCTGGCCGGTTGTTTCTTAGCGTGCCGAAATATCTTGAGTCTCAGCTACATTTGTCATTATACACCTTGTTCTTTTTTCCGAGTTTTTTTTTTAACTGCAAAATTGCAATAATGCCCTTAAAAAATAATAGCAAAAAAATACAAAATTCGCAAATAACACCCATGCAAATAAAATAAAAATAAAAATTTTCATTTTAGTAAAAAATCGACCTCCTTGGAGGTACTTTTCTGCCATCCTCCTCCTTTTCTACCGCTCAATGCGATCGGATATTATGAAGAAAATTGAAAAAAAAAGCATTAAGAACAAACAGCAAACATATTTTCAATATAATATCGTCAGGGAAATAGCGTGTGAGGGTGCATCAGCTGATACGGAAGTAGCAAAACGTTTGCCGATAGAGGTTCGTTCTTCCGCATCCTACTCCTCTTCTACCGCTTAATGCGATCGAATATTATGAAGAAAATTGATAAAAAGCATTAAGAACAAACAGCAAACATATTTTTAATATAATATTGTCAGGGAAATAGCATGTGAGGATGCATCAGCTGATACGGAAGTGTCATAAAATGTATGCATCCTCGTCCTCACTGCCACCATCAGTGTTGCCAGAATAAATGAAGGAGAGAAATGATAAATATAAAAAATATACATGTAAGCTGGTAAGTTATTTCAAGTATCTTAAAGATGAAGTACATTTTTATTTAAATTACAGTACTACCATCTTGTAATTAAAATATATCTTAAAAGTACCATACATTTGAGAATAAAAACGTCCGCTTTATCTGGCAACACTGGCCACCATGCACGTCCCATGCTAAAACTCTTGCCAACGGCATAATAGAGTGCATTAATTTCTTTACTGTACAATAAATCTGTATATCTTTTATACTGTACACTATTTGCATGTTAATATAAATAACTAAAGGTCTTTCTGCTTTGCTATGTAATAAAATATGTTCTAGTTATTTTATCTCTTTGGTATAGTGTGTCTGGCCACCATGCACATCACAGTGTAGGCCTGTTGCCAGCGGCAAAATAGATTGCATTAATTTGCTTACTGTACAGTAAATCTGTATATCTTTTATACTGTACACTATTTGCGTGTTAAGATAAATAACTACAGGTTTATCTGCTTTGTTATGTACTTATAAAATATGTTCTACTTATCTTATATCTTTGGTATAGTGTGTCTATGGACGGTTGTGGAACGAGCTATGCCCTTTATCATTGTTTCCTATGGAAAATGACTCATTTTTTCATGCGATTTTCCATTTACCCGTCACTTCTGAGAACTAGGTGTACATAGTAGATCAAAGACTTCGTTATTTGTTATAGTTTTTCATGAATCAATAAAAAAAAGAGAAACATTAATTCATAGGACCGTTTATGGACAGGGAATAAAATGCACATAAAGAGACGTACGGTCCGAACGATGACTGAGCGAGACGGAAACTGCCTTTGCTTTATGTCTTGCCCTCAAAGCCATGTCAGTGGAGAGGATTGCTAATTAGTTCACTGGGGAGAGAGTGAAAAAACTAACGTTCAACCAAAAAATAATGTCACTGGTGTGAATGTAACTTTTTCAAAATAATATTTTTGTTCAAATGGACACCAATGGTGTCACGGTGCACTTAGGCCCTAAAAATTTATACATGCCATTGGCGTCACTATGCACGAGAGGGTTAAAAGCCACAAAAATATTACTGTATTAGAGAACAGGTAGTTATTATTTGCCTTCAGAATATAAAGCATCTTAAAGCCCCAACGTATTCCCTGCGTGTCGTAAGAGGCGACTAAAAGTGGACAGGGCGAGGGGACTAGGAATCCCCCCCTTGTATTAACCTCCTGCTAGACGTCAAAGAAGAAGGGGAGTAGAGGGGAGAATAACTTCTCCCCAAACTCTAGTTTTGGGGTGTCTAAATGTGCGTGGTTGTGGTACGATAGAGAGAAAAAGATGTGAGATTGGATATATGTTTGGTAGAAGGAGGATGGGTGTATTGGCATTGTGTGAGACGAAGATGAAAGGAAAAGGAGAAGTAGTATTTGCTGATGTGACAGGTAGGGTGTCTGGGGTTGAAAGGGAGAGAGCGAGAGAAGGTGTGGCATTATTGCTGAGTGAATAGATGGTATATAAGGTAGTGGAATGAAAAAAAGTGTCATCTAGGCTGATGTGGGTGAGGGCTAGGATAGGTAGGGAATGTTGGGCTTTTGTTAGTGCGTATGGGCCAGGATGTGAGAGAAGTGAGGAAGAGCAGGATGAATTCTGGAATGAGTTAACTAGGTGTGTGGATGGTTTGAGTAGAAGGAACTATGTAGTTGTGTGAGGTGACTTGAATGCCAGAGTGGGTGATGGAGAGGTAGAAGGTTTTGTAGGAAAGTATGGGGTACCAGGTGGCAATGAGTGGTGAGAGACTGCTAGATATGTGTGTGGAGCAAGAGTTGGTGATAGGTAATAGTTTTTTCAAGAAGAAGTTAATAAGTAATTATATATGGATGAGAGTGGCAAATGGAAGAGTGAAAGAAAGAGCATTGATGGATTATGTGTTGGTAGCAAAGAGCATGATTAGTAGAGTGCAAGATGTGCAAGCAATTAGGGGTGTGGATGCTGGGATATCTTATCATTTTTTGGTTGAAGCAAAAGTGGTAGTAGCAAAAGAGTAGGGGGCTGTAGAAGGGAAATGGTAAAGGTGGAAGAGTTGAAAAAACCAGAGATGAGACAGGAATATCAGGACAGGTTGAAAGTGGCATATGACAGGGTGAAAGAAAGAGAAGTTGGGGAGTTAGGAGGTATGGGGATTGATGAAAGAATGTTTTGTGGGACATGCAAGTGATGCGTGTGGAAAGAGGTTTCCTGGAGGTGGCATGAGGAGGGGCAGCGAGTGGTGGAATGAAGGGGTGAAAATGAAGGTGGAAGAGAAAAAAAGAGGGCTTTTGAGGAATGGCTACAGTGTAAAAGTAAGGAGAAATATGAAAAATATAGGGAGAAAAATGTGGAAACCAAGCGGAAGGTAGAGGAAGAGAAGAGGTTGGCAAATTTTAGGTGGGGACAGGATTTTAGTAGGTTATATGAGGAGAATAAACAGAAGTTTTGGAAAGAAGTGAAGAGAGTAAGGAAGGGTGGATCGAGGATGGAAGAGACAGTGAAAGATGTGAATGGACAAATGTTAAGAGGGAACGATGCAGGGAAATGATGGGCAGATTTATTTTGAGTGCTTGCTGAATGTTGAGGAAGATAGAGAGGCAGCTATAGTGGCAGTGGGGGGTGTTCATGTGCCAGTAATGGGAGATGAAAATGAGAGAGATTACAAGAGAGGAGGTGAAAAGGGCATTTTATGAAGCGAAAGCAGGTAAAGCACCTGGAATGGATGGTGTGAGAGCGGAGATGTTGAAAAAAGGGGGTGTGACTACATTGAAATGGTTAGTGAGTGTTTAATATATGCTTTATGTTGTTAATGGTGCCAGTGGAATGGGTGAGTGCTGGTATAGTGCCCCTATACAAAGGTAAAGGAGATGTGCATGAATGCAGTAATTTTAGGGGTATAAGTTTGTTGAGTGTGGTAGGAAAAGTGTATGGTAGGATACTGGTTAATAGGATTAAGGATAAGGCACAAAATGTAATCGCAAAAGTGCAGAGTGGTTTTAGGAGAGATAGAGGTTGCATAGATCAGATTTTTATAGTTAGGCAGTTATGTGAGACATATTTAGAAAAGTGTATTTTGCATTTTTGGATCTGGAGAAAGAGTATGATAGAGTTGATAGAGAGGCAATGTGGAATGTCTTGAGATTATATGGAATTAATGGTAAATTATTGCATGCAGTGAAGAGTTTGTATGAGGGCAGTAGAGCTTGTGTTAGGGTAGGGAATGAAGTGAGTGAGTGGTTTCCAGTGAGTGTGGGACTGAGACAGGGACGTGTGATGTCACCATGGCTGTTCAATTTGTATATTGATAGAGTCGTAAGAGAAGTGAATGATTGAGTGCGTGGTCGAGGTTTGAGAATGGTTGATGGGGATAATAACGAGTGGGAGCTGAATCAGTTGCTGTTTTGCAGATGATACTGTGGTGGTGGCAGAGTTAGAGGAGAAGCTGTGTCAGTTAGTGTCAGAATTTGGAATGGAGTGTGAGAGAAGGAAGTTCGAGTGAATGTGGGAAAGAGTAAGGTTATGAGGTGTAGAAAAAATGAGGATGGTGCTGGATTGAATGTTATGTTGAATAGAGAGACACTTGAGGAAGTTGATCAGTTTAATATTTAGGCTCAGTTATAGCTGCAAATGGTGGAGTGGAAGCAGATGTGTGATTACCTAATTGTGTTTACGGGAAAGAGCCCAAAGCTCGTATCTTCCCGTCTCCTCATCGGTTCCATTTTAGACTTAGTGATGCTTATCATACCTGTCCTTAAAACTATGGATTGAGATAGCATTAACTACCTCCTCGCTTAGCGAATTCCAATTATCAACTACTCTTACACTGAAAAAGTATTTCCTTACATCCTGCAAAGAAGTTTTCTTACGAAGCTTCAAACTATGACCTCTAGTTCTAGAGCCAGCCATATCAAAATATCGATCCCTATCCACTCTATCATAACCATGAAGGAATTTAAAGACTGTCACCATATCCCCCCCTCACTCTTCTAGCTTCGAGTGATGGTAAGTCTAATTCCCTCAGCCTCTCATCATAACTGAGATTGCGTATTTCTGGCACCAGTTTCGTGGCATGTCTTTGAACTTTTTCAAGCTTAGCTATGTGCTTTTTCAAGTGCGAATTCCAAAAGGGGGCTGCATATTCGAGTTTTGGCCTCACATAGGTTACATAAATATTTCTGAACATTTCCTTGTCCATGTGCCTGAAGGCTACCCTTACATTTGATAAGAATGCATATGCTGCCCTTATTATGCCATTTATATGTATTTCTGGAGACAAATCTGCCAGTATGTTTACTCCTAGATCTCTCTCATTTTCTGTCTCTTGAAGTTGTACTCCAGCCACCGAGTAGTCAAGCTTGGGCCTTCTTGCACTTGTACCCATTCTCATTACCTTACATTTTGAAGTATTGAATTTCATTAACCACTTTTCTGACCACTCATGCAGATTATTTAGATCCTCCTGAAGTTCTCTACCATTGTTCTCGTTTTTTACTTTCTTCACAATCTTTGCATCATCTGCAAACATATTCATGAATGAATTTACAGACTCTGGTAGGTCATTTACATATACAAGGAACAAAAGTGGCCCTAAAACTGAACCCTGTGGAACTCCACTACTAACTCTTCTCCATTCAGACACTGAGTGTCTTACTCTAACCCTCTGTTCCTTTCCTTCTAAGTAAGTTTTTATCCATTCCAAAACATTTCCACCTATTCTACCCATTGATTGTAGCTTCCTAATAAGTCTCCCATGTGGAACAGTGTCAAACGCTTTCTGGAAGTCTAGGAATATGCAATCTGCCCAGCCCTCTCTTTCCTGTAAGATTTGGCTTACCTCATCATAAAATTCTAATAAGTTTGTTACTGTTGATCTACCTTCTCTGAAGCCATGTTGCCTCACTGACAAAAAGTTGAAGGATTCCAAGTGAAGAGAGATATGTTTCCTTAGTAGTTTCTCCATAACTTTGCAAACTATGCTGGTCAAGGAAACTGAGTGAATGAAGGATGTAAAGTGTTGGCTGCATTGAAAGGAGTGATGAAGAATAAAGGGTTGGAAATGAATGTTAAGAAAGTTTTGTTGATGAGAAAGTGGTTGTACCAACTGTGATGTATGGATCAGAGTTATGGGGTAAGAAAGTAAGTGAGAGACGGAAACTAAATGTGTTTGAGATGAAATGCCGGAGGAGTATGAGTGGTGTATCTTGGTTGGATAGGGTTAGGAATGAAGTGGTGAGAGAAAGAATGGGTGTGAGGAGAGAAACTGCAGCCAGAGTAGATATGAATGTTCAGAGATGGTTTGGCCATGTGGAAAGGATGGATGATGATAGACTGCTGTAAAAGGTGATGAATGCGAGAGTTGATGGGAGAAATGCTAGAGGGAGTCCTAGTTTTGGGTGGATGGATGGAGTTAAAAGAGCCCTGAATGATAGGAGGATGGATGTGAGGGAAGCAAGCGAGCGCGCTAGGAATAGGAATGAGTGGTGAGCGATTGTGACGCAGCTCTGATGGGCATCTGCTGTTACCACGGGGCTGCATCTTACAGAGGTAGCACTGTGGTAGGGGCAGTAGGGGAGCTGGCAGTTGTGAAGTGACACAGGTTGTGGAAGAGCCGAGAGGATGGGCTGTGGCGCTCCAGCAGTGCCATCTGAATGGTCGCTAGCTCCCTCATCATTGCCCAAAGTAATTCCCTTATTGTTTTCCTTTTTTTGATATCGGCTACTCCCCAAATAAAGGGGGAAACAGCCAAGGTAGATAGATAGATACAGTAATCCTTCACTATATCGCGATTCACCTTCGGCGGATTCAGTGCATCGCGGGTTTTTATGGCGAGCATATGTTTTTTACATTGCAGATTTTCTGGGTATATGGCGGGAATCCACAATATGTGGAAATATTAAAATTTCCAGTATTTTCATTATTTTATTGATAAAAAAAAGTATTTCCTACCCTAAGAATAATAAAACAGTAAAAAACATAAATTTAAACAAGTAACTCACAGTATAGAACCATATAAAATACGATACCGGTATCTGCGACTTGGAAAACGCAAAGGGTCGCACCTACGTCAGATAGTACACGGGATGCTATTGGCTGATGGGTGGGAGACGTCGAATCACAGAATAGTGTTCTGTATCCTGGGGTCTGATTTGTTTTTTGATTGAAGCTTGATTCTTTCAGCATCTTCCAATTGTCTCGCCCCCAGTCAGTTACTCACATGTGCGCCTCTTAATACGTTGTATTTGTGTTTTTTTGTGAAACTTTTGCTTTATTTCAACTCCTGTAATGCCGCCCAAGCGTCCTTCATCTTCTAAGGCTTCTAATAGTGAGCCCAAGCGGCAAAGGAAGATGTTGACCATAGCAGATAAGGTAAAACTGTTAGATATTCTGAAGGAAGGAAGAAGTTTCTCGGCTGTCGGCCGCCATTTCGGCATCAACGAATCTACTGTTCGCTACATTAAGAAGGACAAGGCGAATATCAGGAAGACAGCGGCTCTTACTTTTAACAAAATAGAGCAAAGAGAGTCGTAACACCCCGCAATAAGATAAGAGTGCGGATGTAAACGTGATCATCACGTCATTCACAGTAAGCTTACCTATCATGTTCATACAGCTTTACGCTTGCGCGCTGTTATTTATGGTAAACTTACCTGTCACACTCATACAAATTTACACTTGCGCGCTGTTATTGATAAAGTAAAGGGCGAGTTGTTAACAGTGCAGGGAGGGTTTATAAAGGTAAAAATAAATGTAAAATACCTGTAATAAATATGGTGCTGTTACTTCGCGGATTTTCACCTATCGCATGTGGTCCCGGAGCATAACACTCGCAATAAAGGAGGGATTACTGTATACCAAAATACTGAAAAAAAAAAATTAGTAATTGCTTAAAAGGTTTTACTGGTATAAAATAACAAAAAGTCCATTGCAGAAATGTAATACATTTTTAATATATATAAATTAGATAATTATACTACCTTGTTGACTCCATTACTGGCTTGAGGGTATACACGCCTGGTGGTAGAAATGGTTCTGTCCTTAACCTTGCATCTCCTAATAGATCTGCTTCTTTCACTTTTCACTATTCTAACATTTGTGGTCTGTGGAGCAGCACTTGGGTACTTTCCTCCCTAACTGCCTCCTTCTATCTGACATCTAGCTGTCTATCCATGCTTCCAATGACCCATTTCAAATCTTTCACTATAACCTGTATTCTCGTTTTTGTTCCAAAGGTGGGGTCTGTGCCTACTGAAACAGTAACACTCCTACTGCAAGGCTCATGCACCTTGAATCTCCTGACTATGATGTTTTCTGGCTAATAATCTATCTCTTCACTACCACTATATTCCCTTGCTTCTGCTACTGTTCTCCAAACTCCACCGAGTTTGTGTCTTTCTTTGAATATTTGTCCTCTTGCCATAAGTCCTTGCTATTTTCTCACCCACATGCCGAAGTTCTCTATATTGGAGACTTCAATGTAATGACAGTGAGTGGCTTAATTCTTCTCACACTGATGTGGGAGGAAGTGAGGCCCTTGCTTTCGCTATTACTCACGATCTGAATCAAATTATCAAACATCCTACACGTGTTCCCGATCGACATGAACATGCAGCCAACACTTTTGATCTATTTCTTACATCTAACCCCTTCGAACAACTCTTATTCTGTGCTTTCCCCTCTTGGTAAATCTGACCACTCTATGGTCTCAATCTTTTCCATTTTTGCTCCCCCTCCACCAATCCCTCCAACTCAGCGCCGCCTTTGGCACTTTGAGCATACTCAACGTGAAGATATGCGAAAATTCCTCTTTGACTTTCCATGGGAAGACTACTGCATTCAGTCCTGCAACCCAGATCATGTAGCCCTAAAAGTTGCCGAGATCATAACCTTGGGAATGGATGCGTACATCCTCTCCTCTACGAAAACTTTCTCTCCCCCTAAACCTTGTTTTAACCGTGGCTATCCAGGCCTGCAATCGGACACACCGGTCTTACCAAGCCTCACCTTCCGATTTAACTCGCTCTGCTTTTATTGTAGCTAGGAATCGCTGTACTGCTCAGATTCGAAGGTCTAAGGCTTCCTTTGTAAGAAGGAAAGTTGATGACCTTAACTCCTCTCCCAATGACAAATGCTTCTGGTCCTTAGCCAAAAATCTCTCCAAAAACTTCAGTACCTCCAGCTTTCTCCCTCTCATTCATGCTAATGGTTCTATAGCTTCCTCTCCCACTGAAAATGCAACTTTCTTTGGCTCTCATTTTTTTGCCGACTCTTCTATAAACGATTCCAGCCCACCTGTCACTCAATCTTTACCCCTCTCTAACCCTATGCCCTCCCTTATTCTTTCTTCACTCAAAGACGAACAAGGCATCTGGTCCCGATGGTATCCCTGCAAAGTTCCTCACCTCAAAGAGTTTGCAGATGACCTGGCTCCTGTGCTTTGCTGTCTTTTTCACCTCATTCTGTCAACCAGTATCTATCCTTCATCTTGGAAGCATGCTCTAGTTCAACCTGTTCAAAGAAGGGTGACCGCTCTATTTCTTCAAACTACCGACCTATTGCCCTAACCTCTTCTATTGCTAAAGTTTTTGGAACTTTGCTCAATGCTCCCTTCTTGAAACACCTTGAATCTAATTCACTTATCTCCGATCACCAATACAGCTTCTGAAAGGCAAGATCCACTGGTGACCTCCTGTGCTATCTCAATCATGCATGGTCATCTTCTCTGAGGAACTCTGGGGAATCCTTTGTCATCACCCTTGATATCTCTAAGGCTTTTGACAGAGTCTGGCACAAGGCTCTGTTGGCCAAACTCCCTGCCTATGACTTTACCCCTTCTCTCTGTTCTCCACTTTTCTTTCTGACTGTTTTATATCTGTAGTTGTTGATGGTGTGCGTCATCTAGCCCTTTCTCTGTTACCAGTGGTGTTTCACTGGGCTCTGTTCTGTTTCTTCATCAATGATCTTCTACAATCCATCTTTCTCTCTTCTTCATGCCTTTGCTGATGTGTCTACCCTTCACTCTTCCTCTGCCTTTTCTTCACGACCTTCATCTGTTACGTGCAATCAATTTCCTATTGCTCTTTTCTCTACTCTCAACTCCAATTTGCAGAGGGTATCTGAGAGGGGCACCCAAAATTGTTTTAATTTAATGCATCCAAGACAGTTTCTAACTATCTCTTTATCTTCTTCTCCTCCTGATAACCCTATTGCCTTCAAAACTAATGAAATTTACCCTTTTAATTCAATCAACATATTAGGAATCCATATAGCGTCTAACTTGTCTTGGAGGAATCACATAATCCAACTTCTAAATCTGTATCCATAAAACTGGAGGTTGTTTCGTTTTCGTCATTACTTTTCCCTCTTGGCAATTACTTAAAATCTATAAAGGTTTTATCCGTTCCTGCTTGGAATACTGCTAACACATCTGGTGTGCTTCTTCTTATACTTATCTCCTTGATAGGGTTGAATCTAAGGCAGTCAAAACTCATTAATTATCCTTCACTTACTTCTAATCTGGATCCTCTCTCTCTTTGCCATAAGGTATCATCCCTGTCTCTTTTTAATTGCTACTACAGCCATCGCTGCTCTGTTGAGTTGGTGAGTTGCATCCCTCCTCCATTGCCAAGAGGCCTCATCTCACAGGTACTGCGTGGAGATTTGTAGCTAGCGGATTGGTCGGTGCACTGACAGCTTCTTCCCAACTACATCCAGACTTTGGAACTCTCTTCCTCCTTCTGTCTTTCCAAATTCTTATGACCTATCTTCCTTCAAAAAGTGGATCTATCGTCATTTCAGGGCCTAATCCTCCAGATTTCTAGTCCTTTGTACTTGACTATTATTTCTGTTTGTCGTTTTCCTTTGTATATTACTTCATATCTGCCTTGTCCTTAATATTTTTCTTTTCCTTTGTCTTGGTGTTTCCTCGTGTCCGGACCTTTATTGATGAAGGCAGTTTTTGCCTGTCCTGGTGTCACACTCATAATAATAATAATAATAATAAAAAAAAACATGACCCTAAGATAGAATATATTCATTTTTTTCAATGTCACAAGTCACTGAGTGGAGTTACCAGGAATCATTTTTCAGCCTCGCTATTAATTGAATCAATGCTGGAAGTAACTCATCTAGACTTGGAGAGAAAATGGAAAAGTAGAAACGTGACATTTTACAATAAAGGCCATATACCTAACATACAAAAAGTATTACTAAACACTTACTATCCAGTGGTTGATAGCTCAAAGTAAATATTGAAAGCTGTAACACACTTTCTAAAATGCTTACCAAAAACAGCTATTAAACACTTAACGTATTTTAAAAAGAAATACCAAGGTGTGTTGAAGTTCATTTCCATGACTAAAAATCTCAACTAATCCCAATCAGATGGAGTAAATAGAGATATGGTTCTATCATGACTTAAGAAGGTGCAGTAAGTTCAAATATCTATATTATTAAGAAATTGTACGAACACTTAAGAAGTACACATGCTCTTGTGTGATTTGGAGTTCTGTGTACTGATGAAAGTATCCCATGATTATCATTTAAGTCATTAAGCATATTAAAATACAAAAAGACATACCCTATTTTGGCTGTAGGATGTATGGGTAACAGCTTGCACAATAAAACTTCTATCTCTGAAATGGTAATGGATGATTTCTTCCAGTCTGTCCAAACATGCCTTAAGATACAGAGAGTTAACCTCCTCAGTAGAAGTGTGTTCAATTCTAATAAGAGGAGATGGAATTGGGATATCCATATTTAACCACCATTGTTCCTTAAAACAAAGAAATAAAATACAGTAGTAAGTTGTAAGTAGTCTGAGGTAATATGACAAATAACACCTGCTAATATGTAAAAAGTTAAAAGAATAGAACAAAAATATAATATGCACTACAACATGCAACTTAAAAAAAAAAAAAAAAAAAAAATATATATATATATATATATATATATATATATATATATATATATATATATATATATATATATATATATATATATATATATAGTAATCCCTCGCTATTTTGTGGTTCACCTACCGCGGATATTTTTTTTGGCAAAAAGAAAAAAAATAAATAAATAAAAAATAAAAAATAAAAAATAAATAAAAATAAAAAATAAAAAAATAAGATGATTGTGACACCAGGTTGGGCCAAAAAATGATGAAATAAAACGGCCTTTATCAAGCTGTAAAGAGAAACAGAGATGGAGAGTGTAATGACCAGTCAGATGGGTTTTAACATACCTCAGCATTACTTTCATGATGTCTATTCCAATAAACCTCCTTAGATCTTATTATTATTATTATTATTATTATTATTGCAACAATAATTTTCCTTTGATGATGATTGTGGAGATTATTATTATTATTATCATTAAGGGCTCATCATTGTTTGTACATCTGTAGGTTTAATTTACTTTAATAAATGTGTACAGTGCCCCTCCCTAGTTTGTTGGAATAAAGAGAGTGTGGGGGGTTGGGTAGAATAGAATGTTGGAGGAGAGAGAGAGAGAGAGAGAGAGAGAGAGAGAGAGAGAGAGAGAGAGAGAGAGAGAGAGAGAGAGAGAGAGAGAGAGAGAGAGAGAGAGAGAGAGAGAGAGAGAGAGAGAGAGAGAGAGAATCTTTAATTAACTCTTGTTCATTCAACCAAAACTACATTATTTACTGTAAAAATAATGGTTTAATTACAAATTCGTAATAATAATAATAATAATCTCCACAATCATCATCAAAGGAAAATTATTGTTGCCAATAATAATAATAATAATAAGACCTAAGGAGAAATTTCGGAATAGACATCATGAAAGTAAAGCAGAGGTATATTAAAACCCAGCAAAGAGCTTGATATTCATTATACATCTTTTATAATCCCTTCACATCTGACAGGTCATTACACTCTCCATCTCTGTTTCTCTTTACAGCCTGATAAAGGCTGTTTTATTTTATCATTTTTAGCCCGTCCTGGTGTCATAATCATCTTTAAATTTTTTTTTTTTTTTAGGTGTTTCTACTTCGCGGAAATTCACCTATCGCGGCCGGTCCCGGAACCGAACTCCCGCGATAAATAAGGGATTACTGTATATATATATATATATATATATATATATATATATATATATAATATATGAATCATTTTTTTACCCCGACCAGGACTCGAACCTAGGACTTATAATTACTAAGTCAAGGCCCTACCAACTACACACCACAGAAGGTATAAAAGGAATCCAACCTTATAGCTTATATCTGCTATACTTAGGGATGAACGCATTCTATCTGAATGCCACTATGTTCATATTACAGATTCCCCAACCTAGCTCGTGGCTTCATTTTAACATTTAATTCAATTCCCAATCTCATTCGGGTCATACAATAACCAAGCAAGCACATTACATATGTGAAAACATGAATCATTTTTTACCCCCGGTCGGGGTAAAAAATGATTCATGTTTTCACATATGTAATGTGCTTGCTTGGTTTTATATACAGTGTTATCCCGCTGTATCGCGCTTCTTGGTTCGCGGTCTCACTCTATCGCGTTTTTTTTTTTTGGATAAATTATTATTTTATTTTATGGGTATACGCAAAAAAATTAAAATATTGAAAAAAAAAACATTTTCAGTATTTTCATTTTTTTTTTTAAATTTACGTTGCGTGCTGTTATTTATAATGTAAAGGGTGTTTTTTTAACAGTGCAGGGAGGGTTTATACAGTACGTAAATGAAAAAATAATTGTAAATGAGTATGTATGTCAAGTCATTATCACCTCAATCACCGTAATTTTTCTATCACTTTCATAAAAATTTACTTTGCTTGCTGTTATTTATAATGTAAAGGGTGTTTTTTTAACAGTGCAGGGAGGGTTTATACAGTGCAAACGTAAAAATATATTAAAATATCTATGTACATATAGGCGGATCCTACTTCGCGGATTTCCTGGTTCGCGGTGGGTCCCGGAACCGAACTACCGCGATAAGTGGGGCAACACTGTATATATATATATATATATATATATATATATATATATATATATATATATATATATATATATATATATATATATATATATAGTGATCCTTCGCTCTATCGCGATTCTTAGCTCGCGAATTCACTGTATCGGGTTTTTATTTTTTGCAATTATTATTATTATTTTTTTTGGTATATGCAAAAATATTAAAATATTAAAAAAATTAAAGTGTTCAGTATTTTCATTTTTTTAATTGAAAAAAAAAAGTCCTTATTTTATTGATAAATCTTTTTTTCCCAGCCTACGAATAAAAAAACAGTAAGAAATAGTAAAAAACATAAATTTAGATATATAACTCACAGTACTGCATCATGTCAAATAGTGTCCGATAGCATACAATGTATTGGGGTTGCACCTACGTGAGCTAGCATATATTAAAATTTCCAGTAGTTTCATGATTTTATTGATAAAACAACGTATTTCTTAGCCTAAGAATACTAAAACAGTAAAAAATAATAAAAAACATAAATACTAACAGTATTGCACCATGTAAAATACGATACCGGTATTAGTGTTTCGGAAAACGCAAAGGCTCTCACCTACGTGACCTAGTGAATATTAAAATTTTCATTATTTTATTGATAAAACAAGTATTTCCTAGCTTAAGAGTAATAAAACAGTAAAAAATAGCAATACACATAAATCTAGATATATAACTCACAGTACTGCATCATGTGAAATAGTGTCCGATAGTGTACAATGAATTGGGGTCGCACCTACATGAGCTAGCATATATTAAAATTTCCCGTAGTTTCATGATTTTATTCATAAAAAACGTATTTCTTAGACTAAGAATAATAAAACAGTAAAAAACATAAATACTAACAGTATTGCACCATGTAAAATACGATACTGCTATCAGCGTTTCGGAAAACGAAAAGGCTCTAACCTACGTGAAATAGTTTATGGAATGCTATTGGCTGAAAGGTCGGGAGACGACGAATCACAGAATTGTTTTTCTGTATGGTCTGTATCATGGGGTCTGATTGGCTTTTTCATTGAAGTTTGGTTCTCCAACCATCTTCCATTCTCTCGCCTCACTCGTTCAGTCTAACTCACGTTTGCGCCGTTCATGTTGTGCTTGTTAATACGTTTGCTTGTGATTTTTTTTCTCGCCTAATTTAACCTTTGCAATGCCTCCCAAGCATCCTTCACCTTCTAAGGCTTCTGGTAGTCAGCCTAAGCAGCAAAGGAGGATGTTAACCATAATAGATAAGGTGAAACTCTTAAATATGTTGAAAGAAGGAAAAAGGTTTACAGATGTCGGCCGCTATTTTGGCCTCAATGAATCTACTGTTCGCTACATCAAAAAGGAAGAGGCAAAGATCAGGAAAACCGAGTATTTCTTTTAATAAATCAGCGAAGAGGGTCGTAACATCCCGCAATAAGGCAGTAGTGAGGATGGAAGCTGCTTTGGCCCTGTGGATTGCTGATTGCAGAAAGAAAAACATCAGCTTAGACAACAATATCATACAAACAAAGGCGAAGAAGCTGTACGAGACATTTGCTACAAACGAACCCGTCAACGACAGTGACGACCGTGGAGAGGAGGAGGGGAGAGAAGATATCGATGACCCACAACCAGGACCCTCCTGCGATTCTCCACCGAGGATACAATCGTTCATTGCTAGCAAGGTGCTAGCAAGGGATGGTTCGCCAAATTTCAAAAATGCTATGGCCTAAAAAGCATTTCGGTTTATGGAGAAGATGCCTCTGCAGATACAGCTGCCGTAGAAAATTACGTGAACAACGACTTCAAGAAAATTATCGCCAAAGGGGAATATGCTCCTGGGAAAGTCTTCAACATGGATGAGACTGGGTTATTTTGGAAGAGAATGCCAGCTCACACTTTTCTCTTCAAGGAAGAAGCTAAAGCCCCGGGATTTAAAGAGCACAAAGACCGTGTTACCCTCATCATGTGCGGGAATGCTGCGGGCTTCATGTTAAAGCCCGGGCTTATCTACAAGTCAAAGAACCTTAGGGCTTTGAAGAATAAAAACAAGAATCTGCTGCCAGTGTATTGGATGCATAACCCTAAGGCCTGGATCATGAAAAGCCTCACTTCGGACTGGTTTCACCAATGCTTTATCCCTCAGGTCAAACTTTATCTTGCGGAAAAAGGCCTTGAATTTCAAGTCCTTCTCTTGATGGATAATGCTGGTGGCCACGCAACTAATCTCAAATATAACAGTGTTCAAGTACAGTTCCTGCCACCGAATACGACGTCACTGATTCAGCCTATAAATTAAGGCGTTATTCGTGCGTTCAAGGCCCTCTACACACGAAATGCCCTGGCGAACCCGGTAGAATCCATGGATTCAGACAAAGAATTCTCAATGAAGACGTACTGGCGTAATTACATGATTGCCACATACCTTCAAAATATTCAGAATGCAATCAAAGAGATGAAGTCGGCCACAATCAATGCCAGCTGGAAGAAATTGTGGCCCGAAGTCATCCACGACTACAAGGGATTTGCTCCTGACGAAGTCCATAACTCGGCAGTTGCGAAAGCTGTGAAGTTGGCTGCACTGCTAGGAGGAGAAAGCTTTAAAGATATGACTCACGAAGATGTGAATGAACTGACTGACTGCCACTCACAGCCTTTGAGTGATGAAGACTTGGAAGAAATGACAAAATCAGCGAGCGAAGAAGAGGAAGAAGAACTTCAGGAAACGCACAAAGAAATTGAAGAACCTGGCCTTACACTCGAACGTCTGGCAGCCATATATGAACATGTGAAAGCAGCCCGAAAACTCTCGCAGGAACATGACGATAATATGGTTTGTCGGTGACCTTCTGTAGTATTCTCGACGATGCCATGATTCCTTACCAGACCATCTTCACACAAAAGAAGAAACAGCGACAGCAACTCCCCATTACCATTTTCTTCTCCCCCGAAAAGCAGCCGTAAAGCTGTTATTGGCTGCAGAATAATTTAGTCTTTGAGTCTACAAACATCATTACCACCTCATTCACAGTAAGTTTACCATTCATGTACATATAAATTTACGTTGCATGCTGTTATTTATAGTGTAAAGGGTGGGTTTTTAACAGTGCAGGGAGGGTTTATACAGTAAACGTAAAAATAATTGTAAAATACCTATGTACATGAGTATGTCATGTCATTACCACCTCATTCACTGTAAGTTTATCTATCACCTTCATATAAATTTACGTTGCATGCTGTTATTTATAAAGCAAAGGGTGGTTTTTTAACAGTGCAGGGAGGGTTTATACAGTAAACGTAAATATAATTGTAAAATATCTATGTACATGAGTATGTCATGTCATTACCACCTCATTCACCGTACGTTTATCTAACACTTTCATATAAATTTACATTGCATGCTGTTATTTATGAAGTAAAGGGTGGTTTGTTAACAGTACAGGGAGGGTTTATACAGTTTATACAGTGTAAACGTAAAAATGAATTAAAATATCTATGTACGTATAGGCTGATCCTACTTCGCAAAATTCCTGTCTCGCGCCGGGTCCCGGAACCGAACCTTCGCGATAATTGAAGGAACACTATATATATATATATATATATATAATATATATATATATATATATATATATATATATATATATATATATATATATATATATATATATACAGTAATCCCTCGCTCTATCGCGATTCACCTCTCACGAATTCACTGTACGCGATATTTTTTTATTTTTTGGGAAAAAAAAAAAAATTACTATTATTGTGACACCAGGATGGGCCAAAAAATTATAAAATAAAACAGCCTTTATCAGGCTGTAAAGAGAAACAGAGATGGAGAGTGTAGAGAGAGAGAGAGAGAGAGAGAGAGAGAGAGAGAGAGAGGAGAGAGAGGAGAGAGAGAGAGAGAGAGAGGAGAGAGAGAGAGAGAGAGAGAGAGAGAGAGAGAGAGAGAGAGAGAGAGATAATTATTTTATTTTATTTTATTAATTTATTGCGCCAAGGCGTCAGACATTATATGAATTCATACAAATAATGCTTCAAATGAATACACAACCAAGAATAGAACATAGTTTACAGGGAGGTGTACACATTGATAAAACATTGCTGCATACTTAACACACAACACACAGTATGGCAGCACAGAGTACATTATATACAAAAGTAAAGCTCAGAGAAACACAGAATTATACAGCAACATACAGAAAATATATGAATAATTCAATATAATTAATGGCCACCAAAGTG